>JUJX01000010.1:37343-47903 GCA_000800745.1 Diaporthe longicolla | reverse complement strand
AAAGGGATCTATATATAATATTACTTAAAGTCTATATAGTAATATATAAATAAAAGTAATTAAAATATAATAATTAAGGCTTCCTAGGTCCTATAAACTAAGAGATTAAAGGGTTTATATTTAAGATATATAATAAAGTAGTAGTTAAATAATATTCTAAGTAGTATAATAATTACTAGCTAGTAAGAGTTATTTAAGAAGAATACTTAGATTAACTACTAAAGAGCTATCCTATCCTAATACTATCTACTAATAATAAGTATGTCTATATAGTCTAGTTCTTTAGCTTAGCTTACTACTAGCTTACTTAGCTTACTATACTCCTCTAGTAATCTAGAGTAATCTATAATATTAGCTTACTAGGCTTACTACTAAGGCTTGGTAATCCTTAGTAATCTAACTTAGGTAAGCTACCTATATAACTGTGGCTGGGTTCCTTATACCGCTTAGCTAGCCGGTGTACTGGCCTTTAGTAGGGTTCTATTCTAGATAGAACTAACTATTATTCCTATTTCTATTAGGGTTATAACATCCTAATATAGTTATAATCTTAATATAATTATAGCCCTTTATAATCTTATCTCTCTAATAGTATCCTATTAGTCTTTTACTAGTATTTTACTATAGTATTTAAATTCTAATTATATAGTAGTATTATTACACTCTCTAAGTATATTGCGCTACCTAAATAAAAGACCCCCCTCCCCCCGGTAGGTATTCCTAGAGTCGTGAAATTTGGCCAAAGACAATATTCCCCGTGGCAAAAGTATAGTAATTGAAAGACAGACCCAGAGATCCCATCGATGATCGAGGACTGAAGTTTGAAGAGAAATTGATTCCATTCAATAACGTAATCCGTTCCTAACATGGTCAGCCACAACGTTTGTACATACGCACAATCAAAACTTTTGCAATGGCCTTAGATCAAATTCACTCACGCTTTGTGTTCCCAAACATTATGTCCACAACAAATGCTTTGGACTCATGTGCTTGCCACCCCAATGGAAGCGGACGTGTTGATGAGCTTGGTCTCTCTTGTCGGAAATTCCAGGATCACACGGATCGAATCCAAGCGACATCAAAGATAGAACAGCCCGAGCCCGAGCGGTGAAGGTCCGAGTTCGAAGGTCGGCAAGAGCATCAGGGAGTTCGGTTGGATCCATAATGGCCACGCCGCTGAGCGCGGTCATTCGCCATGAAGAGGACTACCAGGATGAGCCCTACGCAGATAATACTGAGGAGCGCTCTGCTGATCTCCCACCACCACGACCAAGAGATCTTGGTTCTTTTCCTGCCTCCACTCTCCTTTTGCATACCGGAAACTGTTGGTCTGGGAGTCCGCGGTTTACAAGCAGATTTTGGTGTCAATTGCTGGGCTGGAGAATCTTGGTTCGAGTTATTGTGGATCTGTTGAGATGCAGCTGCAGCAAAAATCGCCGAAGACCGCCTAGAGGATGTACCATCGTTGCCAACGTCAAGCGAGTCACGAGAAAGCACGGACTCGGAGTCATATTAAAGGGCATTGACGCCGGATGGCCTGGACATCGTTGTGGTGCGCCGGGTCGGAGGCGCGGACGGATATCCCGACAGAAAGTTTTAAGATAATCGAGAAGTTCTCACAGAAGAATCACAGACTTGAACACAGTAGCTAGAATACAAGACAACAAGGGAAATTGGTTAATTGAGGGAAGACTGTTGTTGACATTCTGATATCTCGGGTAAGTCAAGCTTAATGCGTTGCCTGGGGGCCAGAAGACCTTGAAACAGCACTTTCAGGCTCCAGTCATGTCTATGTGACAGCCACATTTGATTGGTGACCCGCGTCGTAGCACCGCATCAAAGAGAGCTCAGTGGCTCCGTGGCTCCAAGTCAACCCACCAAATAATTGACGGAGTCAACGAAAAGCTGATAAATTACGAAACCAAGGTCGGTCTGCGCCAGGCTAGTGCAACACACCTTGTAGAGTACTGAAAGCTTTCAGGCAAAACATAGGCTGTCTTGCGTCTCGGGGGCGGGAGTCTGTGCCGCGCTTATTGTGTTACCTCCCGGGGGCGAGATAGGCCCAGCCGCGATTGGATCGTTGACCGCAGCTCTGATGTAAACTCTGATCGGTCAGCCATCAGCACGTCCCTCAAGTCATGGCAGGTTGCTATAGTTTCTGGGAAGGCGTGTGACATGGGAGAGCCACTGTTAGAGAATTTCAAGGTCTGCAGCTGGGAAGCGTCAAGGCTCTACAGGACCAACAGTAGATATTCCATCTGTAGGAAAGGTATCAGGAATGAAAATTCGGTAGCGAACATATGTAATCACATTTTGGGCCTGGAAGCCAGACTCCGAATGGTACTGCGTTGAGTCCAGAGCAGCGGCCATACATTAACTTGGAACTTGGTCAGCAGACTTAACAGTACAGATAAAATGCCTTATTCGGTAACTAGGGACCACATTGATGGTCTGTGTGGGCCCAATTACTCTCAATGGCATGTCCCGTCCCGAAAAGAACGGGTCAGATATAGTGCCCAGGTGGGTATTTCCCATGCGAGGCCGATCACGACTCGCAGCATGTGGGCTTCTTGGAACAATGTGGGGAATTGCCTGTCTTTGGCAGATGGAATTGAGTCCCAGGCATTTAAGCTTGTCTGTTCTCGCACCATGGTTTACCTCCTAATATCCTGGCCACTTCGTTCTGAAGGAGTACTTGGCGTGTATAGAACATGGCGCAACTACACAAAATTGCCGTGGTCGGCGTGCGTCTCCTCCCCTCCCACCCGTGATACGATTATCTCTTCAGGCTTATTAACGTGTTATCAGGCAGGTGGTAACCTCGGCAAATTTATCGTCGAGTCCTTGTTAGCCGAGAACTTTTCTGTTACAGCTATCAGTCGATCAGACTCAGGAACGAAGATCGCCGCAGACGTCCAGGTTAAGAAGGTTGACTTCAAGTCGGAGGAATCACTCACCGCTGCTCTCGTGGGCCAAGATGCGCTCGTCTGCTTCATTGGTGCCATGGCGACTGGCGAGCAGATTAGGCTCGTCGATGCCGCCGTAGCAGCCAAGATCAAGCGGTTCATCCCATCCGAGTACGGGCTGAACACAGGCACCGTCGGAGCGTCCACCAAGCTTGGAAGGATGCTGGGCACGAAGATCAAGACAGTGGACCATTTGATTGCTAAGGCCGAGGAACTTGGTTGATTCTCTTGGACAGGGCTCGGAAACAATTTGTTTTTTGACTGGGTAAGTTAAGGATCCAGGAATATCGCGAGTTTCCGCCTGTATGGACTTTTCTCATTGTAACCTATAGTCCATGACAGCCAGCCTTCTTAGCATTGACTTGGCAGCAAAGAAGGCTACCATTGTTGACTCTGGTGACGAGCGCTTCTCAACAACAAACCTGGCTCTGATCGGACAGGCCGTTGCCGGCATCTTGAAAAAGCCTCAAGAAACAGAAAACAAGTACCTCAGTGAGTATCCCGTTGTCAACCCGAACGAGGCCCCATAGCTCCCTTGAACTGCGGCATCGGAGCACGATATCCTAGTTCTCGGGTTCTTGGATACAGAAAGTGGCTAACTTCGAGCGTAGTGATTTCGTCTTTTACCACGACACAGAACGAGATCCTGAGGGTTGCAGAGGAACTGACCCGGGTAAAATTCGAGAGGAAGCAGATCACCGCTGCTGAAGCTGAGAAGTCAGCTGATGACAATCTTTTCGCTGGCAAGGCATACGACGCATTTTGGGACTACGTACGCCAGTACCAGTTTGCGGACGGAGCCTGTCATGCATTGAAAGAAGAGGAGAGCGCGAACGCATTGTTGGGTCTCAAACAAGGCGACTTGGTTGACAGCATGAAAAAAAATCCTCGCTGATGTTTGAGGCTGTAGTCGACAGGTGTCATCTCAATCCTAGTTGGCCTTGTTCCATTGTTCCCACCGGCAGGGTCAGATATCAATGATTAGATGTTGAGGCTCATCGCCCTCGATTTTCAAAATTGAACCCACGCTACCTCATCCTGTGTGAACCGGCCCAGAGATAAAACCCTATCAATGAATTGCCTCAATTGGGGAGTGGCCTTAGTCGCGCCACCGATCATCCGTGTGTCCACCCAAGACGGGCACACGACCAAGACCCGGATGCTGTAGGGAGCATTATCGAGCGCTAGTGGTTCGAAAGAGGTTGATCAGCTTCGAAATTTCGCATTAAAATGAAACTAGCGAGGATGACGCCTACTGAATGTGCACACCGTGGCTTGCCAGCATTTCGCGTCATGGCAATGAGCATGTTTCGCCGTACTGTACTGCACGATTTCGGCCTCGCCACGGAAGAGGCACAGCTTCCTATTTTGACGAATGCACCCCGAGATGGCGTGTGCCACGAAGCGAATTCCGGATATAGTTCTCTAGCCATATAATCAGCATTCGGAACTTTGCCCTCGTGTGTGACTCTAGGGTTGGATGAGGAGACTGGCGCATTGGTCCCGTTAGGAGGCTTTGCTCTTAATCTATATATATCCCGAAGGTGTACAGTCCCTTTACACAGTGGTAAACGTTTAAAGACCTAGCGTTAAAAAATATAATATTAATAATAGTATAGAATTCTCTACCTAGGTATATAACCTTAGTCTTATATTATATAAATAAGGCTAGGAAGTATTACTTTTAATAGTACTATAAATTAAATTTACTTATTAATATATAGCTTAATAGCTAATAGATAATTAAGTAGTTATATAGTAAAACTAAGAATAACTTTAAAATAATCTTTATATAAATAGTTTTATAAAAGAAATTTTAATTAAAAATATAATCTTTTACTATTAATATATAAACTTTATATATTATTTTACTTCTTTTATTAAATTAAAATCTATAATAAAAAAATATAATAAAAGAAGATATAGTAAAAGAAGATATAATAACTTTATAATTCTACTTTATAACTTATATATAACTAGAAGTTATTATTCTATATTAGTAGTTATAGCGTTAAGCTATACTTAGTTTAGTTCACGCTAGTATTATTAATAAGCTATTAACTTTAATATAGACCGGTTTTATTTATTAGCTTAAAAGGAAGTATTTTCTCTAATACTTTTATATAATATTAAGAATATACCTATTAAGGTTAAAGCTATTATAAGCTATAAGTAACCTAGTTTAATATTATTAAGTATTATATAAAAGTATTATTATTATATAATTTAAAACTTTAAATTAGTGAAAATAAGTAATAATAAAAGCTATTATTACTTTAATTAAAGTTCTAACTTTATTTAAATATATATTTATTATAACCTTTTTATATTATATTATATAATTCTTTAAATATAATCTTTTAATTATAACTAAAATAATAAGTAAAGTAATTATAATTTATTATTTAAATATATAAAACTAATAACTTATAAATAACTATAAAATAAAGATTAATATATAAGTTTTTAATTATATAAAAAAAGTTTTTAAAAAAGTTTTTAAAAATAACTTCTTTATATTAAAAATCTTTAAAATTTTAATAAATTATTTAAAAGAATTAAATATAAATTTTAATATTATTAACTATTTTATAAACTTTAAAAGTATATAAAAATATAATATATTATTATTAAAATAAAAGAAAAAAATAAAATTTAATATTTAAAAAAGTTTCTTTTTAAAATAAAAATAGTTTTTAGTTTAAACTAAGCTATAAATTTAAAATAATGAAATAAAATTAATTAAAAAATTAATTATAAATCTATTAACTTTATATTTAAAATAATTACTATTAATATATATATATAATATAATATACTATATAGTAAAATAGATTACCTAATAGAATACTTTTTATTAGTTTACTAACTTTTATTAACCCTATTACCTACTTAGTACTAATTACTTTAAACTTTTTATTTCTAATTAACTTTATTAATTTAAAGTAGTAGTAAGGTTATAGTATAGGTTTAAAAACTTATAGTTTTAGTAAATAAGTTTATATTTAATATAAATTATATCCCTATTTTTTATATTAGTTTTATATTACTTTATCTATTTAACTATTTAATATATTAGAAATTAATATCTATTATATTAACTTATAAATATATATAAAGCTATATAAATCTTTTCTATCTTCTATAATATATTATTAATTAAAATAAATAATTAACTTTAATATAAGAAAATATATATTAATAACTATAAACTTAAGTTAAATAAAAAATAAATATTTATTTAATATATTATTTATTAAAATATATAAAGTTTTTTAATATAGCTTTTTAATATAAAAGATATAGTTAACTTTAAACTATTATTATATAATAATAGGCTTATTAGTAAGTATTAAACTTAATACTTTATAAATATATAACTTAGTTTAAAAACCTAGTTTAATTATCTTTATAACTATTAAAAAATACTCTATAAAGATTTAAAAATTATTAGAAACTAGTTTAAGCTCCTTTATAATATAATAGCTAAATATAAGATTATAGATAATAACTTATATAACTTTAATAAAACTAACTTTATAATAGATATATTAATTATATTAATAGTTATTATATATATTAATAGATATAGAAAGGTTAAATTAGTATAGCTTAGAAACTAAAAATAAGTAATAACTATTAAATATATTAATATAAAAAGCTAATATATTTTACTATTTATAATTATTTAAGAAACCTACTACCTTATAAGCTAAGCTATAAAGTTAAGTTTTTTAAAATATTAGGTTATTAAACTTACTTTAAATAAATAAATAAATAATTAAATTAGTTTAAAATAAGTTTAAGATTTTAAAAAATATATAAAATAATAAAAAAAAAGTAAATATTAAATATTTATTTTAAATAAATATAAAAGCTATATATTAGTAGATTTTAAAAATTATTATAAAATAAGTAATATTATTACTATTAATATACTATTATATTCTTTTTATTTACTTTAATTATTAAATATTATATTATATTTACCTTTAAAGTATATATATAATAACTAAATTAACCTTTTTATCTAAACTTTAATTAATTATATTATTAAATCTAAGTTATTTCTTATATTTAAAGTAGCTTATAATAAAATCTTTATAGAAAAGAATATTAAAGCTATATTTAAAAAGCTAGAATTACCCTTTAAAACTTATATTCTATTATTTCTAAACTTAATATTTACTTATAAATATTAAACTAATCTTTTTCTATCTCTCTTTAAAAATAAAAGTTATAAATATTAACTAATATTTAATAAACTATTTAATAATTTAGTTTTATTAAAGATAAGATTTTAATATATTAAAAAAACTTCTTTATACTAATTATTTTAACTATTAACTAATTATTAAAAGGTTTATAAGTAATTATAGGAATAAGGGTAAGTAGAAAGGATTAGGTTATATAGTTATATAACTATATATAGTATATATAGTAAGGTTATAGCCTATAGCTATAGGTAAGTAACTAACTAAATAGATAATAATAATAGACTAGACTAATATAACCTATTTACCCTATACTATTTATATATATATATAAGAAGCTAACTAATACTAATTAGTAATTACTTAGTAATTATAGAATAGTAAGGTTAAAGAAGTAGGATACTATTACTATTACTAACTACCTACTTAGCTTACTAATAATAGTTAATTAAGTAGTAATACTTATACTATAATCTAAAGTAATATAGTCCTTAGATTTATTAAAACTATATTAATAATAATTAAGTTCTAATTATAAAGTCCTTTAATTTATTAAAACTATATAGTTATAATTATATTCTATTATATAAAGAACCTTATATAACTATAAGTATTATAGTCTCTTAATTTATTAAAGTTATAATAATAACTATAACTATAAAATAATAGTAAGAATTCTTTAATAAGTACCTTAATAAACTTATAATAATTAAATTAATAAGAACCTTATAATATAATTATATATACTTATATATATTTATATATAAATTAATAGCTAAATTTACTTACTAGTATAACTAAAGTATTAAAGTAGTAAATTAGTTAATAGAATTAAAGTATAGAACTAAAGTATTAAAATAGTAGATATTAGTATATATAAATATATAACTAAATATATCTAATACTTTAAACTATTAGTTACCTAGTAGATAGACTATATACTTCTAACTAAGTAATATTAGCTACCTAAGTTATATAATATCTATTACTTATACCTAAATAAGTACCTAACTAACCTTTTTTTTTCCTCCCTCCCTCCTACCTCCCTACCCACACCTATCCTATAACCTTATCTAATAATATTATATACCTTATATATTTCTCTTTATTATATATTTAAGTAACTATAATTTCTAATTAGATATACTACCTACTATAGATTATAATAATAAAAAACCTAGTAATAATAACTACTTCTTTATCTACCTAACTAATAGAGTAATATCTACTATTAATAATATTAATACTATAATAGTAATTATAGAGAAGTTTAACTTTAGCTAAGCTATTTACTAGAAAGTTAACTAAAATATATAAGAATAACTAGTATAAATAGTTATTATATTATCTAAAGTATTAAACTAAGTTAGTACTATTAATATATATATACTATACTTTATAGATAATAATAACTATATATAATTAGTTAACTAAGACCTTCTTAGTAAATTCTAATATACCTTCTAAAGATAGAGTAAGAGTATATTTTATACTATAAATATTAGATAATACTTAAAGAAGTTCTTATATATATATAGTATTTATACTAATAACCTATTTAGTATAGCTTATAAGTAACTAAGAGTATTACTAGATATTACTAAACTATTTAATTAGCTATAGTAAGAGCTTAGTAATACTTTAATATATATAGAGTTATACTTCTACCTTAAATTAAAGTATACTATCTTACTAAGCTTACTAAATATATTATTACTAAAGCTACTTAGTATTTAAAAGATATCCTTACTACTTCTAGTATTATAAATAAAGTAGAATAGGAACTAGTAAATACTAACCCTTTTATCTATAGTAAGAATACTATTACTAGAACTTATTAACTTACTAAATCTAATCTAATAATCTATAAGGTAAAGAATTTTACTATTAATAGAACTTAAAAAAGATAGAGTATTATAGAAAGAGTAAGAAATAGAAATTACTTAACTTTTAAAATAAGATAGATTAACTTATAAAAGAATATATAAACTAACTATAAACTTTATATAATAACCTTAGCTATATACTATATATAATAAGAATAATATATACTAATATAATAAACTATAGCCTAGTATTAAGAAATCTAACTTAGTTAAATACTTATTAATTATATAGAAAGAGGTAGAGTAGTCTACTACTATATTTAAACCTCCTCCTTTAATACTTAAACCTTCTTCTCTAGTATACTATAACCTAAATATATATATATATCTTAATATATAAGATAAGGTAGAATAAAGCTTTTTATTAGATTAACTAACTAGTTAACTACTAGGAAGCTTAAAGTAAGATAAGTTAAATAGATTAAGTATACTACTACTATACTTTATATAAGGTAGAGTATTATTAAATAATATAAGTAATAATTATACTATACTACTATTAAAAGAAGTTATAAATAGGATTTTAGACTTTAATAAGATTTTTAAGTTTATAAAGGTATAAGCTAACTAAAGTAAGTAGACTAGAGAACTATATAATTTATTTAATAATAAAATATAAGTAATACTTTATATATACTTAATAAGTAGTATTATACTAGAAGGATTTTATATTATACTTCCTTTAATTTTAACTAGAAGAGTAGAAACTTACTATATATATTTAGTAGAATACTAATTTATATTTTAAATAGTATATCTTATATTAAAAGACTACTTTAAAATAGATTCTAATTAAATATAATACTTCTTTAATTAGAGTAACTTAATATATATTAGTATAAAGAATAACCTAGTAAATACTAATAAGAACCTTTAGTAAGTATTATAAGTATTATTTAATAAACTATAACTCTACTAATATATGCTTAAACTAGAATTCTAAGGGTAATAAGTCTTTAAAATAGTAATTATTTATATATATTTTAGTATATTAGAGTTTAACTATATATTATTTATACCTTTAGCTTTCTATAAGTATTTATTTTAAAACCTATACTTATTACTAAATCTCTCTATTAGGAATATATTAACTAAGTAATTTTATATTAATAATAGCTTTATAATTATAGAGTATAAAGATAACTCTACTACTATAAAATATAAGAATAGAAATAAGGTAGATAATATATTTTATATTAATTATAGATATAATAACTTCTATCTAAGAGGATAAGGAGGCTTTAGTTGTAGTAGTAGTAGCTTTTAAAGCTAATTCTAATTATAAGGTAGTAGGAACTTCTATCTATAAGGTAGATATAGCTATAGTAACTACTAATAAAGTTTTAACTATATAGATAATACTATATAGAATAAGTACTACTATATCTATAATAAGGATAGAGTTATAACTATATATATATATATATATATTTTAAATTTATATAATATATAAATACTATATATATATTTGTATATATATATATATATTTTATA
>JUJX01000010.1:2902-22955 GCA_000800745.1 Diaporthe longicolla | reverse complement strand
CAATTTTTTTATATTTATATATATATATATATATATATATAAATTTTATATATATATTTATATATGTATATATATATGTGTATATTTATATATATCACAACTTTAAATAAGGAAAGCTATTAGTTTATAAGATATTTAATAAAGGTATATAGATAAGCTTAGAATAGCTTTAATATATATATATAGTACTTTAGTAAAGATATTTCTAACTTAGTTTATACTATATTCCTTATTAATTATAAAGGTATTAATTATAGTAATAATAATAAGGATAATAAATATAATAGTAATATAGAGTAATTCTTTATTAATATATTATATAATTATATTATAATTTAATACTTAATAGATATACTATTCCTCTACTTTATAATTCTTAAGTAGAATAAATAACTATCTATAGAGATAGAAATACTAGTTTCTTTATTATAATTTATACTAGATAGATAGTATTTAAGATAGAAGTTCTAAGATATTCTACTAGATATTAGTATTATAAAGTTCTTTATAGTAGGTAAAGAATAGTATTTTACTTTATAGTATAAGGACTTATCTATTTTATTAAATACTAAGTAAGCTAAATAGGCTATTATAAAGTTTAATAAGAGATTTAAAATTTCTTTTCTTAATATAGTTTATATTAAACTTTTAATTAAAACTATTATCTTTTATATAGTTAATATATTAACTTTATTTCTACTATATTTAAAGGATATAAACTACTTATATATCTACTTTAATAATACTATAAACTATATTATATAATAAAAGTATAATAGTAAGGATAATTTCTTTTTAGTAGTATATAAATAGGGATACTTATAGTTTTATATATTTAAATAAAATATTAATAACTTCTTTATTAAAGCTAAACTTTAAAGACTTTAATATTATTTTAGGTACTTATTTATAAATTAATTATTTTAACTACTTAAGAATACTAAGTATAATAATATAAATACTAATATACTAGAAATAATTAATAAGTTCTACTATTATTACTAGCTTTATAACTTAATACTAAAGTATTTTAAATTTAGTTTAAAGAATAATTATAACTTTAATTATAAACTTATAATAGATATTATATACCTTAGTAATAAGGTTATACTATATATTATTAATATAGTAATAGCTTTTTAAGTAGTATACTTCTTATACTCCCTCTTTATTAAAGATATATAGAAAACTCTATAATTAATATAAGTTAATATATATTTAAAACCTTTTAACTAAATAGTCTATAATGCTAATATTAATTTTACTTCTAGTAAGTTCTACTTAGAAGTAAGAGTTATAGGAATTACCTATAAGTAAGTCCTAACTAAAACCTATTAGTTAGTTAATAAAGTTAAATAGTATTATAATCTACTATATTATATATATAAGATTCTAGCTAATAAATTAGCTAGAACTATAAGTTTAAAAGTTATCTTATAGATAATAGTTAAAGTAGTTAATAATACTATAGAACTTAATAACTTAATACTTACTTTACTAGTATTTAGTATATACTTATATATTTATATAGACTTACCTCCTTTACTATTAATATTCTAAAGAGCTATAATAATCTAAAAAGTAATAAAAGTTATTTATTATTACTCTATTAAATAGTAAGTTAATAATATTATAAATACTTATAATAGTTTAATAATACTAGATATATTAATAATATTCTTATAGAATAATATTTAGGTTTAGTAAGAGAAGGATAGCTAGTAAGGACTTTATAAGGTATTTATTATTAAAGGCTATAATATAATACTTAATATTAATAATAAACTAATTAAATTTTAGTTTATAGTTATTAGACTATACTTTTAAAATAAGGAAGCTAATACTATATAACTTTTACTTATATAAATAAGTAAGGATAATAATAAAAGCTTATTTATAACTATAACTACTTTTAATATAACTATTATAATATAGAAATACTAAGGAAGACTACCTAGATTAAAGAATAAGCTAAAGACTATAGTATATATAATACTATTAGTATTAGCTATATACTTTATAATAGATAAGGAGTAAGAGAACCTTACTTTTATACTAAAACTCTAATAGGATAGTATAATAAATACTTTTAATAACCTATTTAAGAAGTCTAATACTATTAAAATTATAAATTTTATTAGTAGTAGTATCTTTATTTTTAAGTTATTTAGTAAAAAGTAGTATAGTAGAATTTATATCTTTAATACTTATATAGTTTAGAAGATTAAAGCTAAAATACTTATATTATTTAAGAAATTATAAATAATTTTATAGGGTTATAATAATAAGGAGAAAAAGAAGATTCTAACTTAGTTACTAACTATATAAAGAGTAAGTATATAATTACTATTAGTACTTATAGTAGTATATATCTTATATTATAATATATTTTTAAAACTATAGGATATTACTTAAACCTACCTATAATTATAATTAAAACTAGTATATATAATTTTAATAAACCTATTAAAAGAGATTAGGTATAAATACCCTTCTAAAATAATTATATATATTATTAAGCTATTATATAATATTATAAAATCTAGTATATATTAGTTTACTATATATTAACTATATTATATTAATAAGTTTAAGATAAAAACTTTAATATTTAAGTTATATTTTTTAATTATAAATATAAGTTCTAAGAAGAATAATCTTAGAATAACTATAATATAAGTTAATAATACTTTTAATTTTAATATACCTAAGTTCTTTTAGTTTTTTAAATAAAAGATTTAGGAGGAGAAACTCTATTATAAACTATAGAAGAAGTTAATTAAAGATAAGTTTTTTAAATATAATAGTACTTTAATTTTAAAGGAAGGAGATATAATTTATATATAATAGAAGGGATAAGGAGTAAAGATTATAATAATTAATACTAAAGCTTTTAATAAGGTATAAAAGTATATAGAATAGAGGGTATAAGGTATATATTTAGCTTTAATTTATTAATTAGAAGTTATATTTAACCTTTCTATTATAGTATAACTATAGTAACTATCTAAAGAAGATTATAATAAGTTAAATAAATACTTATATTAGTAGGTTAATAATATTAACTATAGGATTTACTTTATATTACTAGATTTTATTAAAGTAAAACTTATAGTCTTTATAGATAGATTATTTATTAATAATATAGATCTTAGCTTTTAAATTAGCTATATAATTATTCTATTAAATAAGGAGTATAATAGTAATAATACTTATTAAAATATAGTAGGAAATATTATCTACTAGTCTTTTATAAAGTATAAAAGAGTTATATAAAGTATACTAGCTTTAAAGATTTATAGTATAATAAATAGATTTAATATAGATATTATATTATTAATAATACTATAGAAGGTTATAAATTAACTAAGATTTAGATAAATCTTACTTATAGTATATATAGATTTTTTATCTTTATATAAATACCTAGTTAAGCTAGGTATAATAAAGAAGAAATACTTTATAATTAATATAATAGTACTTTACTAATTATATAAATAAAGGGAGATTAATAAGACTTATTAGATTAATAGAGAAGATAACTTAGCTAATATAATAATAAAAGTAATACTAAATAAAGCTTTTAAGAGACTTATTTTTAAAAATAAGTTATAGCTTTAAGTATAAGGCTATATTAATTATAAGGAGTTAGTTTCTATAGAGTATTAAGTATAGATATTTTTTAGAGAATTACTTCTAGTAAGGTAGTTATTTTAATAGTACTAGGATAAATAGACCTTTAAGTTAATAAAGTTACTTTATTTAATTAATATTTATAAAATAGTATATACTATTAGTAAAAGTAAAAAGTTAGATTAATATAATAACCTTTAGGTACTATATTAAAATAGAACTATCTTAAGCTATTATACTTAACTTTAAACCTTTTTAAGCTTAGGTTTATATTATTAGTTTTAAAGTAGATACTAGTATTTAAAGGGTATATTATTAGAAAGCCCTTACTTTTAAATAGTTTTATTTATAGTAGAAACTATAACTACTTCTATAAACTTATAAAAGATAACTAAGAGAGAGAAGTACTATACTACTATATAAATAACTTTAATACTTTTATACTATTATATAATACTTATTATAAGGAAGGATATATAATAAAATACTTAAATTAGATAGTTTTAAAGTAATTTTATACTAATAGTTAAGTCTTTTCTTTAACTATAGTTAGTTTAATTTAGTTTAGTCTAATTTAAAGCTTTAAGAAAGGGATTATTACCTACTTATAATAGTATTATTATAAAGTATAAGTATTATATTTTTTATAAATTTTATATAGGGGAAATATAAATTAGTAAAAGGTTAAATAAATTAATAAAAAGTTAATTAAGTATAAAATATACTATTTAATATTTAATAGGATTTATTTTAGATAGAAAGGATTAGTTTATATATAAACTATATTAGTAGGTACTAATAATAATTCTTACTCTAATATATACCTTTATTTTATAGTACTATAGCTAATTAAGTTAATATAATATATTAAATTAGGAAATAGTAAGGGTTTAAGTTTAACTTAACTTTAAGACTTTAAGATAAATTTTAGAAGATAAAAATAAAGGATTTTAAAGCTTACCTAATAATAAAGTAAAAGACTACTAGTATAGGAATAAGGGTAAGTAGAAGGGATTAGGTTATATAGTTATATAACTATATATAATATATATAGTAAGGTTATAGCCTATAGCTATAGGTAAGTAACTAACTAGATAGATAATAATAATAGATTAGATTAATATAACCTATTTACCCTATACTATTTGTATATATATATAAGAAACTAATTAATAGTAATAATATATAAAATTATAATTTTAAAGAATTAGGTTTATATATTTAAATATACTAATATAATACTTATTAAATATAAAAAAGCTAAGAAAAGTTAAGTATAGCTTAAAATAGTACTTATTATTAAAGATTTCTAAATAATAATTAAAGAAAAATAAAAGAGGAAGTAATTAGTTAATAAAATAAGTAGTAGACTAGAAAAGGTAGTTTATAGTAAACTAAGTAAATAATACTATAGGAACTATAGTAAAATTAGATATAATATAAGAATATATAAAAAAAAGGAAGAAAAGTTTAATAAATTAGATTTTAATTATATTATAGTAAATCTAATTTAATTAGTATTAATGAATATAAATATATTTATTTTAATAATTTATAATAAACTATATTTTTAATAATATAGTTAATATTATTTAGTATAAAGTATATATTTTTTATAAAAGGTAACCTAGTTTAAACTTATATTATATTTATACTAATTATTTTAAATTAATTAAATTAATTAAAAATAAGTAATATAAAGTAATTAATATTAATTAATACTAACTTTTATTAAATTAACTATATTAAGTAGGTACTAAGGTTAATAAAAGTTAATAAACTAATAAAAAGTATTCTATTAAGTAATTTATCTTACTAGGTAGTATACTATATTATATAAAAAAAATCTTTTATTAAATAAACTTATATACTTAATAAAATACTTATTTTAATATATAGTTAATTAAAAATAAAAGTTAAAATAAACTATTTTAAAAATAATTTATAAAAATTTATAAAATCCTTTAAAGAAATTAAAAAAGAAAATATATAATAAAAAACTAAAAAAAGATAAATTATAATAAATTTATATTATTTTATATTTATATTTATTTTATTAAAGATAAGGATTTAAAAAGGGGGGATTCTAGGTACTTATAGGAGATTAATATAAGTAGAAGTACTAAGAACTTAAATACTTTATATATAGGCTCTAGGCTGCTAGGGAAGAGTCTGATAGCTAAGTAGATAGTAGATAGACAGACAGTTAAGAAGAAAATACAGTGTGGCCGAAGCCTTGGTCCCGTTAAGGACCGATATATAAACCGCTCGACCACTTCGGCCACCACCGCGAATAATACTGTATTCGGCATCTTGTCACAGATACGTGATAGAGTTTTCAAGTCTTCCAAGGTGGGCAAAGATGAACTATCAGCTGGTGCAGCGGCATTCATCTCCAAAGACCGCGCCACATGAGCTCGCGTCTTCGCTGGGTCCCTGCATTTGGATGGCAAGCCAGGATTCGGGTGGCAGGAAATCATCAGCTTGCTCACGATTCTTGAATTATTAAGTCTACCATTTTAGGCTGGACTTTTTTTTAGTTGGAGGGGGGGGGGAGAAGGCGCAGATACTGGTTCGGACACAAGAGTTAAGGTTTAATTCAGGTTAAATAATACACGAGTTGTTCACAAGCTGCAATTGGGTATGTCAGCCTGCTGAGCAAATGGTCCCAGCAACTGAAATCGGACGGACGAATACTATTATTTGCAAAGATACTTCAACAGTACGGCGAGACACATGGCTTGTCTACATGGCCCGTCAAGTTCTGCTTGGCACGCAATCATCCTCCATGTCGCTTGATCCGAATCCGCCGAGACCCACTTAGACTGGGAGATAAAGCCTCACATACTCAAATATTCCCATGCATCGTAGGTGACTCATCCCTGATGGTAAATAAGATCCACTTGCGCATGGGTTGGAAACAAGTCACCCGGGTAAGAGTCAGCCCGAGTGTGAGCGCCGCAATTTGGGCTCGTCTGGTTCCTCCCATGATATATAACGATCCCCGGCTGCTTTTCTGCAAGTCAACGCCTCTACACAACTGTGATCACAAGACGGCGTCGTCTGCAGCTAACCCTGAACTGCACGAAAATGCCGGAGAAAGGCGCCTTTGACCTGACCAAGTGCGCGCGGCCAAACATTCTGGCCCTGCCACCATATAAAAACATGAGAGAGTGAGTTGGTGCAATGCTCAGAGAGGAGGAGACGGCGCGAATGCCCAAACGAATTAAGACTATTAACCATTGGCGACCACAGTGATTTCCCGTGGGATGCCAACATGACTTTGCTCGACGCCAACGAGAATAGTTTTAGTCCTAGCATTTCGGGACTAGATGCTGCCTCGCCTGCCCGATCCGGGTCCGGTACAATCCAGTCAGCGCCTAACCCTGATCTCAGATACTCAAACCTCTATAACTACTAAGCTTTACTTAACTTATAGGTACTACTTATATAAGGTATAGATAAAGAGTATTAAATAGCTTAGTAGTTATAGAGATCTAAGATTAAAATAAAAAATATATAAAAAAAAGGAGAGATACCTTAATAGTAAAGAAGTTTTCTAACTTAACTTACTTTTTTAAAAAGAATTTCTAGATTAAATAAATATCTCTCTAGATTTTAAAAGCTTTTACTAATTATTCTTTTATAGACTATATTTAATTTATTAAAAAAGTTAGAAAATAAAATATAAGTTATTAAAAAGGTATAAACTATTCCTTACTTTATTTTATTAATTATATATATTATATTTAATAAAATTCCTTCTAAATATAAGGTTAAAAAACCTATAGTTATTTTTTTTAATTAATTTTATTTAACTATTTTAAATCTATAATAAAGTTTTATCTATTTAGGTAGATATATAATCTTATTAAAGAAGTATACTATATAATAGGCTACCTTCCTTCCTCCCTTATTAGAGCTAATTATAATCTTTATTCTAAGAGTAATAAGCTTATCTATTTATTTAGAATAGTCCTTAAAGCTCTTTAAGGTAGTAATAAATATACTAATCTATTTAGTTATATAGGATTTATTATCTTTATACTCCTTTACCCTTAAGAGCGTATCCCTTATATAAGTAAGAACTTACTTATTATAGTCAAAGTCCATTTCTATAGCTGTTTGTGCAGGGCTGTTAGTTCCACGTATCCAGATATATAGCAATGGATTGTGGTTGCCTTACCTAGCAGTCATCTCAGCTTTGCGCGGCAGGCTGAAAGATTGCTTTTAAGTGGTCTTACGCAAGAAGGTCGTGTCACTTGGTTTGGCTAGATGGGTGTGTGTTTGTAGAGTAGAGCTAGAACCTTCGGGGCAATAGCGGCTTTTATCATTGCCTATTTCGGCCAACTTGAAGCCCTGAGTTACATAGTGATAGTACTTTTATATAGTGCTTGATAGTGTTAGACTAGCTTGCGGCCTGTGATAGCTTTAACCTTAACAGTATTAGCGCGAACAGACTAGGTATAGCCCAATACTACGGCTGCTAGCGTAGAATAGCGACTTCTAGCTATAAATAGGTTATAGAGTAGAATTATAAAGTTACTATATCTTTTTTTACTATATCTTCTTTTACTATATCTTCTTTTACTATATCTTCTTTTATTATATCTTCTTTTATTATAGATTCTAGCTTAATAAAGGAACTAAAATAATATATAAAGTCTATATTTAATAAAATAAAGGAATTTTAAGAATAGAAGATAATAAGAAGAAAGTTTAGCTTTTTCTTTTATTTAATACTTTATTTATATTAAAATTACTAATTAAAAAAGTAATTAGATTAAAAAGTATTTAAAGAGTTTTCTCTATTATATTATATAAAACTATTTTTCTTTTTTAACTTTCTTATATTTTAATTTTAAATATTCTCTTTAAATATTTATATACTTACTTAATAAGTAAATTTTTTAAACTAATATATTATCTTTAAAAGCTTTTTTAAAAATTTATTAGTATTATCTATATAAAATAGGTAGGGAAAGCTATACTAAAAAAATACTTCGTAAAGGGTATCTGAATATTTAAAATAACTTAGGGTTAAGAAGCTGTAACTGCACCGTTATCCCAACGCGTAAGTCGCATAAGCTGTGTTTCTCGCCCCACCATTCGTGCTGCTGCAAAAGTGGCTGAGTGACCACGGATAAACAGACAGCAGACAGAATTGAAACAGCTATTCTGCAATCTGCGCAACAGTGCAACGTTGCAGGGTCAGGACGCCGCAGTCATGCAGCTGCAGCCGGACAACGTCTGCCTCGGTGTTGGGTCTGATGAATCCATCGACGTCGTAATCCGCGTATTCTGCACCCCTGGGAAGGATCAGATCCTGATATGCCCGCCGACATATGGTATGTATGAAGTCAGCGCGAGCGCTAACGACGTCGGCGTTGTCACTGTGGAGCTCGACGCCGAGAACGGGTTTGCGCTCTGCGGGGACGCGATCAACGAGACCCTCTCCAGCGACCCGCATATCAAGGTCGTCTTCGTCTGCTCACCGGCGAACCCAACGGGAAACCTCATTTGCGAGTCTGAGATTGTGCGGATTCTGGAGCATCCGACCTGGAAAGGGGTCGTCGTTGTTGACGAGGCTTATGTCGATTTCGCACCCGGCCGCAGCCTTGCTGCGCGGGTCAACGAGTGGCCCAATCTCATCGTCACGCAGACCTTGAGCAAAGCATTCGGGCTTGCAGGCATCCGACTGGGCGTGACCTTCTCACATTTCCAGGTCTCTCAGCTTCTGAACAACCTCAAGGGCCCATTCAACATGTCCTCTCCCACAATTGCCCTGGCCACCGCGGCTCTCCAGCCGGCGGCTCTAGCACTGATGGAGGCGAATAGGAAGGCCATGATTAAGCAGCGAGATCGGATACTGCAAAAACTCCCGAGGATCCCCGGGGTCGGTGGATTCCTTGGCGGGTGCAATGCTAATTTCCTCCTGGTACCCCGACAGTTCCTGGGAAGACCCAATAGCAGCGGGGAACGACACCCGGACAATGCTACCGCGGCAGCGGTCGCGTGTGCGCTGGCGACCGACTCTTGCATTCTTGTTCGCTATCGCGGCATGGAGCCTGGGTGTGTTGGCAGCCTAAGAATTACAGTGGGCACGGAGAAAGAGGTCAACATCATGTTGGTGCAGATTCGAAGAGCGCTGGAGTTGCATCTAGGCAAAACCGGTGAGCTTTAAGCCAGGACCCTTGATAGATATCAGTTTCAGCTCAAATGCATTTTCATTGTGGTTGCAAATTGGTACTCTCCCTCGCATGTGTAGGGTCAGAAATGGCGTTCGCTGTACAAGGCCGCATGCCGTATTCAGCAGCCACACTTCAATCTTCAGCCACGGATGACCAAAGGCTACCTAGGGAAGGAGCAAGACTTGGGGCCGGGCTACCACAGTGATTCATAGTCTCCGTACATCAGTATCTCGCTAGTGCTCGGCCAATATAAGCCAGTCATATCTAGAATAGCCTGATGATAACTGGTTTCGTTTATCACTTATCCTCAAAAGTGAACACATCCCCTTCCAAGATAATTACTAGTATCAATCAGAACCGTTCGTCTTGGCCACGTATTTTAACCAGGTTCCACGTAACCTCGATGAGGCTCGATATCTTCGGAGTCAGGCCGAGGACTTGGAGGAGGGCATCAGTAGACGCAAGATTGCTCTGAGTGGACTGCGTAGCATTTGTAACCCGGCAATCAACAGCATCAGCGTACACAGCTCCGCGAGCAATCCCGACCTTGTCGGTGTGATAGCGATAGATTTGTGGCGCACAGATCTCAGCTATTCGCTGCCAGTGGTATTCATAATTTGGCAACCAACTCCAGAGTCTGGATCTTTGGGAGACATAAGCTTGAGAGACCCCGAACGCCAAAATTAGGATGTAGAACAGCCTCATGCTGCTCAGGATTGGCAGTTTAGGCCGGGTGGTAAAAAGGCGCTGGAGAGTGAGTGGCTGCCCAGGCTCCCGACAGCTTTGGTGAAGAAGATCTCCTTTTGCAATTCTTCATAGACTGTACGAACGATATGGAGCAGTACAAGGCCCCTTTCACCCCTTACGGACAATGCCAACAAATGACCGGCCCCCGCGGAATCGGGCTGCAACTGTGTGGGGGACACACCAAAGCCAGTCAGCCGTCGGCCGCCACTGTGATGTTGCAAGCCTGGAAGCAGCCGTCTTAACGGCCAGTGGGCCTATGAATCGGACTTGAATTGAATTTCCATGAAGACATGGCGATTTCTGTTTCGCATTTTTGGAGGCTGAATATTCGCCGGGCTGACTCGAGCGCCGGACGTAGAGGCTTGGTGGTACAAGCAAGACAGCCAGCCCCCTTAACCCGATTTCTGTCATTGAAAGAACAAGTTGGGTCTCATGAGCAATGAGCGCGTGATCTTTGACTGTGTCTAGACTGCGTCTCGTGTTGAGGGCTGTAGTACAGTCGGTGTCTGTCACAAATACCAATCAACAGACCGTACAGGAGGCAGTATGCCTCTGAGAACCTCTGAGAATGAATTTCAGCAAATAGAAAGTGTTATGGTTGAGCACTCTGTCCCCTAGAGAATTCTGAAAAGTATCCTGATACCACTACAAAATTCTCCCTCGAAATTATGCACCACCCTTGTGCGCATTAACGCGGGAATGGTCTCCACGGTGGCAATGATGATGGGTGATGATTATTTTGATCAGTCCCATTGTCACTACTACAATCTGAGGACGAATATTCCGACATGCTGTTCTCGCTCTCCTCTGAGTCTCCTTCGTCCTCATCCCACAAATCGTCCTCCTGAGCCCCCTGATCTTCTACCCTGCCAAATTGGTTGCGAGGCGTTGGTGGCAGCGTCGGGCGAAACGTCCTTGCCGCAGATATTGGACCGGTGAGGTCCGCACTGCTCGACGCCGTAGCGTATGAGGGCCCCCAAAGGGCAGTGCCAGCACCTAGGTCCAACACTGCAGCTCTGCGATAACAATCAAGCGCAGTTGGCCGGGCCTTGGGGTCCCAGGACAGCATTTCCTCAACCAAACGGGCAAATTGCCGGCTCTCAAATGGCTCCAGGAACTTGCTGCACATCTGGCTCATTGCTCGTGCGTAACTCAAGTCGAAGTCTCCCTGCTCCTTGAGCATTGGCAGTCTTTTGCGGATAAGCTCGACAGCGATAATTCCCAGCGACCAGATATCTGACTTGTTGTCGTAGGTGGCCTTCGGGCCTACCTGCAAATCTGGCTGATCAAGTCTCAGAATTTCAGGTGCCGTGTAGTAATACGTTCAGCAATAGGTATTCATCTCGGAGATGGCTCGCTTGGACAACCCAAAGTCGCTTATCGCGATTGCGAGTGGTTTGATGGAACGAATAAGAATATTGTCTGGTTTCAAATCACGGTGTGTGATATTCTCTCTGTGCAGGTAGGTGATGCCGCAGAAAATCTGTGTCATGATGTCAAGGATCGCGATTTGGTCGAGCTTGTATCTTCTCGTGTAATCGCGAAGTGACCCGAAATTGCAATACTCCATGATGATCATTGGAATAGAGCCCTGGAAATGTTGCGAATCGATATAGCGAGCGATATTCCTGTGGTTGAGGGTCTTCATTATCGAGTATTCCCGCTGGAAGTCCTCATCATCGAACACTCGTTTTCCAGCAAACATTGCCCAGGTGGAACTGTGGAACACCGCGCACACCTGGCCACGATCGCCGTGACCAATCCGTTCATTGCTGACGATCTAGCCGTAGCGGCCTTGCATGCGATTCGAACTTGCATGCTCTCCAGTCGGCACTCTGGTCGCGGTAGGAAACTGGCAACTACCAAGGAGACTACCCTGGAATGCCATGCGTGGGTTTTGGCTCGCTTTGAACTGCCGCACCTTTTGTTGGTACCGCTCCATACGCTTCGAATAGTCTGGGACTTGGAAGATGATTTGGGCTTGTACTCCACCAAAGCCCACGCCTACGGTCCAACCTATTGGGATAACCCACTGCGGCGGGTCGATCCTACTGCCGGAGCTCTCATGATCCTGAGGTCTAAGTGCCGTGTTCAACTGTGTGTAGAACACTTTAGACGTGAATCTTGAGGTATCTCGAAAGACAACTTGCCCCGTGGCGTCGAAGCCCACACGAAGATGACATAGGTCGACTCCAGCAACAGAGTTGATGTGGATGTCGCTGCTTCTGCCGTTGCCGATGACGAACCAGGGCGTTCCCTGCGACTTCCTTGTCAGCCAGATAACTTGTTATTCTCATTGCATCGAGTCGTCGAACATCAAATTAAATTATGTTTGTTCTTCAAAGGGACAAGCGTGATCTTGGAAGGGGCCATGGCAGGCAATGCCAGCGCCGAAAAAGAAAAACACAGAATACACCCACATTGCATGGTAGAGTATAAAATCGCAGGTACAATGTTGTTTGACCTGTCTGAGGGCGCCCCTGCTGGCTGGAACGACTGTCGATGCCAAAATGGTTTGTCCTGAAACGATTATGGCGATGGATGTCGAACCAGTGCGATGGCCCGGTCACCTCCAGGAATATGTTCAAGTCAGAGTTACTGGTCATGTTGGAATTTCCTTGTCGGTTGAAGATAATGAAAACGGAGGAACTTCAAGTTGGCCAATAGCTGATCGAGAAATTGACAGAGATTGAGTCGGTTGCTCAAGATACCAACGCATGGAAGCAGTCTCCCAAGGAGACTTTATAATTACAGCATTGTATGGCCACTCAACTGCCTCGATGAATGGTTTAATTGTACGTATCGTTGTCCAGTCACGGTTCCCATGGCCTGGGGTCCTAGCTCGCTACCAATGACACATTATGTGACAAACGATCTCGGTGGCGTGGCCTTTAGAGAGATCTCATAGTTCCAACAATTCCCCTCGCTCAAAGTCTCTTAGAACGAGACTATGCTATTCGCAGCCACGAAGATCCGTTCCGAGTCACCATCTGGGGCCTCCTCATGAACCTGCCCGAGACACACCAGCCCACTCTCGGAGTCTAAGAACATCTCTTTCCTTTAACTCGTTCTGATTCTCCGTCATCTCACGCTGACCATCGCGATTATCCCTAGAAGACCGCGGCGCGCGAATTGCCACCACGAGCGACCCTGCACCCCCGCCCGTCTTATCCAACGACTCCAGGCACTCCTCACTGACGACAAGACAGGTCTGGAATCGTGCGGTCAGCCCCGCCGCATCGGGGTAGTCGGCGCCGGGCCCATCTCGCACGTTCGACGGTACTTGGTGCGAGGTCGTCTTTGGAGGAGGCTGTGTTATTACTGGCGGCACGAGAGGTCCTGGTGGAACCCGGATGTTGGCCAATACTGAGAGCGACGACAAGAAGAAGCGCTTACATGTTTGTACCTTTTGGTCTTATATGAAGCCTGGGTACTTTTCTCGAGGCTTGATTGGTTTGTAACACTTCTCATGCTTGTAATGTAGCCCGCAGTACCGCGTCTATGATCATATAGGTGCCCAACGCTTGCACCTTTTCAAGGCTTATTGGGTACAGAACGGCTGTGCTCTGCACAACACGAAAACAAAGGCTTTCAGTTGTAACTGTGACTTGATAAGATTCCCACGGGTACAGTGCTACAAGTTTAGAGGCTCAGTCAGGAGACATCTACAACTAGAGCAGGGCAAAGGCCGTGGTTCCCGTGGCGAGCTGATGCAGCACATTTTATTGTTCCGCATGTCCCCTTTTCCCCTCAAGTGCTCCAAATCCATCGTTGCTTGCTAAGAAGCTTTTGGCAATCCCAACATCTGCATACTCGCACATACACCAACACCAACAATGGGCACTCAGCACATGGACGACCACGACGATCTGAAATACCTGATCCCAGTCAGAAACAAGATTGCGACGAGATTGCGATGAAGGACGAGACCAGTGAATGCAAGGTATGAGCCGGGAGTTGGCTATCCCCGTGTAATTTGACGGATAGTGGTATTCGTTGCCGCTGCTCTAACGTTCGAAATGTGGCGGTCGACCCCATCGGTCGTCGATAGTAATGCAAAGGCGGTCTTCTTGCTCAGACGCACCAGCTTCGGCCTCCGAACCCATACCGCACAGAATTATGTCGCCACAGAGATCCGCCTCTCGCCCTACCTATCAACCAGTCCTGTCAGCTGTGCCAGTCATGGCCCCGAACAACCACACATGAATAGCCTATATACTCCTCAACACAATTACCCCCGGAACCATTGCTTACTACTGCCTGATGAGCAGTACGTTCGGCTCGATGGAACTGGCGGATTAGATACAAAAGCAACGCGAAGAATATGTTATTTCAGCTTCGTGTTCTGGTGATGACAGTTCCCAAATTTAAGTGTTTCACGAAGGACACACACAAGTGCTTTCATGTGTACGTACACTAAGAATGAAACCACCTACTACTGAATTAATATGGTTTATCACGAGTTGTGTTTGCATTCATGCATGGACTATTTGTATACTCAGGCACATTATGATTTTCAAGCAACCAGTCTTACTTTCCCTTGTGTTGCTTATCCCGCCTTGCCATGGTTGCTCAGGGCTTGTACGACACGCCTACGCCAGTACTGATCCAAGAAAATGCAATAGGTGTGTGGTAATCATCGTGACGTAGGTATTGTCTATTCCCTGACGGAGCAGAGATACTGATTCTTTACACACAGCCTTTATAGCAAGCCCAGAATTCTCTCTACCTCCAAGCCTCTCCCCGGGTAAGGATGTGCTACCCTGATGTTCAGATACAAACGGTATTCGCTCGTTGTCTTATCTCAACTTATAGTATGAATACGGTCTTGCCTAGGGAGTGGGCAAATCTCCAGACATTGGCGCTCAGACAGAAAGGGAACATAAACTTCACGACTCACACATTAGAACCGATACCGAACGGAGATCCCCGGCTGTTCATCTCGGACGGCAGTGCCACAATTCATGGTCTAGGCGATTCCGTCGAGTGTAGCTTCAGGGGTGATGCTTCCAGGAAAGACAGATCCTCAATAGCATCTAAATTCCGAAATACCCACATCTTGTCACACGTGCATGACCTTTATCGACATGGCCCAGCGTGCAGTGTTTTGTATCTCCTGGACCAGGAGATGAGGCAGCTGGTCGTAAATGAGATTTAACCGTCCTTCATGCCTGTGGATCCGAGATGAACGGTCAGTTGCTCGCGCGGCCCAGAGCCATGGCAGTCAACCTGCCAACACACTTGCTTCCGTTCTTGCAAAAGCCCGCGTCCAGACCGCTGCCTCTTGCCTTGTACTTTCAAGTTGATAAGCCTGACCGCCTCGGGTCAGACCAACCCGACCATGCTGAGACACTTCGAGGGGTCCTCATGCCTGCCCCGGCAACAGTGCAGCTCGAGCGACGAGCCGAGATCAAACCGATGACTTGTGCACACCGGAGACGCTTCGCGAAAAGCCCGGCCTGCTTTTGCCTGCCGCCTGGCTGGGATGCATGGCAAGGAGCTGGGTAGCGTGTTTACACTACTTAAAAGTGTGTATCGGGAGCTGTACTTCTGCCCAAAGGATATCCCACTCTCGGACTCCATCGGGCACGTCCGCTTTTTGTGTGGAGGTGGGACCCGTGGGGTTGTTCTCCAGATGTTCCACTACGACCCGAAGATGCAAAAGCTGTGGGAGGCTCCAAGGCAGTTGGGACAGGGTAGCATTGGGAGTTCGGTTTAGGCATTCCCGCGGGCGTGTCAGCCACTGATTACAGCGATGATCCCGTCGCAGCGGGGCTTTTTACACGTCGGGTGTGGGCATCAGATCATTTCTGCAGTAGCTCGTGGACGAGATGACGCCTGGTAGCCTGTGTGCACGTTGATCTTGGTAGTATCAATCTGCAATGCTGCTGTCTTTAAGCTTCTGGCCTCGAGTCAGGCGGCGGTGAACTGTCTTCCCGTCGCATTCAGCGCCTTGGAACAAACTGAGGCTTCCGCGCAGCCGTTGCGGGGCTCCAGCTCGCCTGCACTCACAAACACTACATAGGAAAATTACTGAGCCGAGGAACACACGCCTATATACCACGGACTACATTCATCCTTAGACCACGATGGCTTGTATTTTCTAGTGCATTGCAAGGCGACCAAAGACTAATGCGCGACTCGTCGACCTTTTCGGCCGTTCCAAGGTTCACATCGGTTAGCCCGGTCAACGGAGGTCTGGGTGGGTACGAGTCAACTGCGGTCTTTAGTTGCTAGCGAGAGCTTCAGCTTAAGTTCAGAGTCAAGCCGGCCAAGTTGCAGTGCCGTTTGGAATATACGCGTGGGGAGAACACCAACACACCTTTTGCTTGACTGAACTGGTTAGTCTTCCGCCAAGTGCCACGTACTGTCATACCGCCCCGAACATTCGCTGGTGCCGCTGCTATGGTTGGATGGATATTTTGGAATGGTGATTTGAACAATTTTCCAGTTTCATGCCACCGTCTGTCTGATGTGGTTTCGTCCAGTGACACAATATGCTTCGCGCTAAGCCTAGTAAAAGGGTGATTGCAACGAGGTACAAGTGTGTCAATTTCTAAAGCGGTCAATCTCCAAGATTTCTAAGCAGGGCCCTCAACACATACTGTGCACCGTGATGCTTCAGAGCTCTTGCCGGAACCACCTGCTTTGAAGAATTCGACGTGAGCCCCGGTGAGAACGTCAGAATACCGTGATCACCGTCCCATGGCGTGATGCATTTGACAGCACACGCGTTGAAACGTTCGGTTACCTGGGATCTGGACTGGCTGCCCAAATCTAGGATTATGGACACGAGTCAGCCGCAAGCTACCATAATGTACGCCATCCAGTCGCTTGTAAACGGATGCATACATCCTGGCTATCCGAGTGGTTGGTCGGCAGAGGTGAAGACTGCAATCTGAACCAGCCAAACGCCGAAACGAAGACCTTAATGTGACTCGGCGAACACTACCATAGATCCTGATTCAACAATCCCTACACCTTATCCGCAGATCATATATCCCTGCACGGTTGTCGCTGCCCAGGGCGAACTCCGTCTTATATCGGCGTTTGCCACCTGTGCCATACCACCGCCACGCATTTGCTTGCCCACACCTACCCTACCAACTGCTATTCCTTTGGCCAGCCAGCCACTATTCTACCTCGACAAAAAGGCCGATTTCCAGATGTGATGTTTCGAGCCCAAGATCGTGGACCTGCCGCCTTGCCTCCTGTCTCTGCGCATCCACATCGCCGTTGAGGGTCGATATCAAGTCGACTCATCAGATGGATCACCACACGCCGGTGGTGGGAACTGTCATTAGCGTGGTGGTGTCTCTAGTCTCCATTACCATCATCTCCTCGTTCCTCAGTGGGTCTCTATCCACCTTGCGGCCCGGTCCACCATCGTCCCTATGACTTGACTTGAGTCCTACCACACCACCAAATCGGACTAGCTGAGCTGACCGCGAACGCCTGACTATAGCCCAGAAATATGCTGCTGTCAAGTCATGGCGAATGCTGCCATGTGCCATGTGGCGTAAGTACCTATCTGTTAACACTTGGACAGCCCGGGGAGGTTGTGAGCCGCGAAGCCTATGAGCAGACGAGCTGACGCAGGCACGTTGCTTCTACCTACACAGTCGTGGTAGCAGTATATGTCGACTCATTTCTCTTCGTCTTCGTGACGGCCATCCTGAAATATGGATTGGGTGTGAACTCAGCATATGCCATTTGTGACGCAGCTATATTGCTGTGTCTTGTTGGCTACGTTAGCACCAAGGTGAGTTGAGATGCTGAAACGCTAAAACGCGGCGCCGCTAATCCTATTGCTGCAGGTTGTGAGTCTCACGAGAACGTCGAGGAGATTCCATACACGGTGACAAGATTGTTGACTTGCCGCTTTGTAGCTCATCTATCTCTTCCTAGTGGAAAAAGCAGTACGTGCAGGGCACTTGACATAAGAGAGTGCGAGCTCCATCAAGCTAATTAAGAACAGTTCATCATTCGAGGAGGGATGAAGCCAAGACTCAGGTCCAAGATGTGGGTCTTCAATGCCTTTGGCATGCTGGGTGGGTTTGCCCTGTTCGTATCTCACCACTGAAGCTCATCTACTCACATTTGAGCAGGTTTATACACCATCGTCATAATTCTGAATTTCGTGTAGTGAGTTCCAACCTCGATGGCTCCACAACAGGATAGCATTGCTGACTGGTTATCTTCATAGCCGCATCGCACATCTCGACAGAAATGGCATGTGTGTCATCGGGATGGAGCGGCCGGCGTTGTTACCGCTGATTATATTTGATTTGGTTGTTAACGTATGCAAAACTCGTTTCATTCGCCGGTTCTTCGGTCGTGACTGACAGTGTGTCAAGGTTTATCTCACCACCTTGTTTTTGATACCCCTTTCGAGTATGTCCCCCACGTACAGAATCCAAAATCAATGAGAAAGTGTCCTTCATTGACAACATACAGGTCTGCATTCGTTCAGAAACGTACAGCTTTCACAACCGAGTCTGGAACTACGAAAGATTGCACTCCGTACTTTTATCGGATCGCTCTGTACACTGACGAGCAGTATTGTGTGAGAGGCGGCAGCTACTCCACGATAACACATGGGAAAATATTCTAATTCAGTGTGCAGGAATCTGTCCGTCCTGACAGCCTTGAACGGGGAGCCAGGATGGGTTTGTCTCCTCTGCTGCAACTGTGACGGTGCGTATATCTTTCTTCATCTCCCGGAGGAAACAGTTCTAACAGAAATGATGAAAAGTCCTCTTCTCTGCGATAATGGTCCACTGGGTGACATACCACGATCATGTTGGCAGCCACAAAGGCAGATCACCAGCGACGTCGAACAACGAAAGGTCTCGCCAAAACGGACGACGCAGCCACAACGACAGCGCAGGTCTATCATCCACCGATGGAGGGACATTTGCCTTGCGGAATTCCGTGCCAGCGCTATCCCCGGACTCGAACCAGTTCCCGTACCAATACCGCATGTATCCGAGGTATAACCCGAAGGGCATGGTGGAGGACATCGACATCGCCGACCTGCGGTACGACCACCACCGGGAGCTGTTTGACATTGAGAGAGGCCCTAGACCTGGAGATTCGGATGAATTTAACTCCGAGCGCCGTCCGGAAGGAGGTGGTGTTACGAATCCGAGCAGGGCATATGAAATAGAGCAAGTTAACTAGTTTTCTAACTATAAGTAGTAAGTATAGGAAGACTACTTATATATATAATCTAACTATATAATAGTAAAGTCCTATACTTATAATATACTTTTTAAATAATTAGCTAAGTATTTAAATAAAGTATTATAAGTTTATTATTATAATATTAAAAATAATAGATTATTCTAAGCTTTAAATAGAAATAATTAAGTTTTTAAATAATAATAAATAAAATAATAGTTCTCTATTATATATTTTTAAATATTTAATATTAATATAAAAGTTATTAATATATTACTTATAATATTTATAAGTTAAAA
>JUJX01000001.1:1039420-1124325 GCA_000800745.1 Diaporthe longicolla | reverse complement strand
TATATATTATTATATTTATTCTTATAAATAGGTATATTTTTATATAATTTAAGCTTATATTATAGACTACTATACTATATATACTATAATTTTATATTATATATATATTTTAAACCCTTTATAAAGATAAATTAGTATAAAGTATATATATAATAGCTAGTATATAGTATATATTATAATATATAGTATATATATATAGGGATTATATAAGTAGTCTCTTATTTCTATATTTTTTATATAATATTATAGCTCTTTAATATATATTTTTATAAGACTTCTATATATTATTAAATTTAGAAATATTTCTACTTTTTATAGAATTATTTAATAGTTAAAAACCTTTTATTTTATAATATAATTTATAGTATTTAAGGAGAATATAATCTATTTTTAAAAAGAAAAACTTAGCTTTTATTTAATAAGCTTATTTTTATTATTTTTAAGTAAAATCTTCTTTTTATTTAAATATATATAGTAGATATTTTTAAATAATATTATATTTTTATTATATTCTTAGTATATAATACTTTTTTTTATTTAGGAATATTTTTATTTAATTATTTTTATATAAATTATACCTTTCTTTAACTAACTTAAACTTTTCCTTTATAATAGGCTTTATTAACTAGTTTATTTAGTTATTTTTACTAGATTTTATTTTATTATATACTTATTAAAGTAATATATAATATCTATATACTTTATATACTTATAAAATATTTAATTCTTAGTTAATTCTAAAATAGTATTATTATCTTTATATATTTTAAGTATAGAAATATTATAGCTTATTTTTAGGCTATTATTAAAATATTTTAATAAATTATAAAAGTAAATTCCTTCCTTAATAACTTCTTTTAAAGCTATATATTTAGCTTTATAAGTATTTAAATTAAGTATTTTTTACTATTATAAAAACTAACTTATAGAGTTAATAATACCTTTATTTTCTATAAATAAAGAAAATATATAGTTAGAAATAAATCTTTTATTATTTATATTATTACCTTAGTTAGAGTTATAATACTCTATTATATATAAAGTATTTTCTTTTAAATAATTAAATTTCTTATATATATTAGAGAATTTTAATAAATATCCCTATAGCTTATTTAATTCTTTAAAGTATTTAAAACTAAGATTAAATATATATTAAATTAATTTAAATACTAAAAAGTATATATCTAACTTAATCTTTAAACTAATATATAAAAGTAACCCTATTTAGTATTAAAAGAACTCTATTTCCTCTTTAAAGGCTTAATTTTTATTCCTTTCTAATACTCTTTTAAAAGTATAAAGTATTAATTTAGGCTTAATTTTTATATTATATACTATATTATTAACTATATAAAATTTTTAATTTCTTTAAAACTTTTATAGTATATCTATTTTAATTTATAGTTATAGTTTTATTATTTTTATCTATATTTATATTATTCCTTAAGAAACTATCTAGCTTTTCTTAAAAATTAAGTTTTATATCTTTAGAAACTAGATTTATTATATTATTTATATTATTTAGATTTATACCTAAGACTATTATATTATTTATATAGTAAATAAATATTATTTATAGATTTATATTTATAAATACTCTTTTATTATAAAGGTATATTTTAAATTTAACTTTATTTAATATATTAGTTAAATATTTATACTATAATAATAGAGCTTATCTAAAACTATATATAGCCTTTTTAAGTAAAGCTACTTTATCTTTATATTTTTAATTATTATATATTAAATTAAGTAATTTTATATATATTTTATAGTCTATATTAGAGTATAAAAAGGTATTTTTAATATTATAGCTTTATATAAACTATTTATTATTTATTACTATTATTAGTAGTATATTATATATTTTTAACTTATAAATAATAGAAAAGTCTTTAAAATATCTACTTTAAAATATTACTTATAGCTATATATAATATATCTAACCTTATATTAAATAGTTTCTTCTTTATTTACTATCTAAGACTTTTTAATAATATTAGGGTTATTTATATATTTTTTCTTTAGTACCTACCTTCTTAATAAAGTAATTTTATCTTTAGGTAAAGAAGTTATTATATATAAATTTTACTCTTTAAAGCTATTTTTCTTATTTTTTATAAAGCTTATTTATAATAAGTTTTTAAAAGACTTTAGTATTTCTTATATATTTAAAGGTTTAGCTATAGTATTAATTATTATAATAATAGATAATTTTTTAAAAGTATTTATTATAGTATTTATATAAGTATTTTTAGTAGAATATATCTCTTTAAACCCTTTTATTATTATTTTATCTTCTATAAGTATCTTTTTTTAATTAGGAATATTAGGTATATTTTTATTTTTATTATTATTATAATTTATAGGTACTTCTTTCTTTATAGGATCTCTAGAATCCTTATTATTATTATTTTTAATAGATTTATTAAAGAACTTTTCTTCTAAAATTTATATATCTTATACTAAAATAGGTTTATTATTATTAAGGTTCTATACTCTATATATAGTAGTTTTAGGTATATAACCTATTAAAAAATCTTATTTATTTCTAGCTTTTAATTTATTTTTATATTTATTATTATTATAATATACTATAAAACCCTATATTCTTATAGTAGAGATATTAGGTAATTTATTATTCTTTAGCTTATAAAGGCTTTTATACTCTAATAAGGTATATAGTATTATATTATATAAGTATATAATAGTTTTAAAAACTTCTCTTTATAGTATATAAGGTAAATTAAAGGCTATTATTAAACTTTAAACTTTATTTATTATAGTAACATTTAATTTCTCTATTACCCTATTAAGCTCTTTTATATATATAAGGGTAGTATAGTAATATATACTATACTTTTATAAAATTATTTTAAATCTTTTATTAATATATTTAGTTTTATTATTAAAAAAGAACTCTTTTATATACTTATTACTATTATTTTCTTCCTTAATTTTAAAGTCTTTAAAAGCTTTTAAAGCTTTATCTTTATTTTTTAATAAATATTTATATAGATACCTAGTTTTCTTATTAAGGAATAAACTATAGTATTTATATTTATTATATATAGGTAAAAGTAAACTACTTATATTACTATATACTCTTTTAAAGAAATTATATTCTTTATTATTAAAACTTTTCTTATTATATTTAGTTATATATTTAACTTTTAAATAAGTATAGTATTTAAAGTTTTTAAAAGTATTTATAGGTATATTAACCTTTATTTTATTATTTTTTAAAATCTTTATAAATAAAACTAAGCTTATATACTTTAAATAGTAATATTACTAGTATATATTATTTAAAATAACTATATTATTCTCCTTTAAAATAAAAGAATTTATTTATTTTTTAATATTTAATATTTATACCTTTATATAGTATAACCTATTCTTTATATATCCTATAGTTATTAACTTATTTATTTTTATAAAGTATAATTAAATAGTATTTCCTTCTAATTCTACTTATATAATATATCTTATAGTATAATAGCCTAATATATTTAAGCTTAATAAGGGTATATAATAGGTATTTAAAACTTTAAGTTTATAATTATTAGAGAATAATATATTACTTTCTCTAATATATTTAATATAAAAAATACTTACTTTACCCTAATTTACTTCTTTATTTATAGAATTTAATATTTTAAATAGTTCTTTATTATAAAAACTAATAATATTTACTCTACTATCTATAATATATTTAATAGAAGTTATTTTACTTTCTATATAGTTTTTATTTTCTATATTAATTATTATATATATATAGAGTATAAAGAGTATATTTACTTTTTTTTTAAAACTTAATAAGTTAACTTCTTCTAAATTCTTAGTTATTCTACTTATATCTAAGTCTTCTATAGAAGATATATTAGGATTTTATATAGTAATAATTTTTTCTAATTTTTTAGAATTTCTCTCTAATTCTAATTCCTTATCTTCTAATTTATTAGAATTTTATCTTCCTTCCTCTTTAAGTTAAACTACTAATAAAAATAGTTTATCTATTTTTCTTTCTTAATATAGCCTATTAGAATTTAACTTATATATATAAGAATTTTCTCTTTTATTTATCTCTACTTTTTAAAACTTTAAAGCTTTATTAAAGTTAAGAAAATAGTAATTATCTTTTATATAACTCTTTAAATAATAGTAAAAGTATTTTTTAAACTCTAAAAAGTATTTTTATTTTTATTTTCTTTTAAATAATAAGGCTTTTATTAAAGGCTTTTCTTTTCCTTTAGATTTATCTATTAAATTAATAAATAAGGTATTTATTATATAGCTATTAAAATATTTCCTTAAGCTTTATATAATATTTTTTATAAATTTTTTATAATTCTTATCTAGAGAATTTAATATTTAAATAATAATTATCTATTTAAAAAGTTTTATATTATTTATTTTAAAGTTTTTAATTAACTATTTAATCTTATATAGATATTCTTTTATAATATTAAAGTTTTTTAAAGAGGTATACTTAAGTTATTTTAGAATAAGATATTTTATAGTAAAATTATTAAGTTTATATAAGTTTTTTAAAGTATTTTAAAACTTTAAGGTTAAAATCTTATATTATATATATATAAAGGGCCCTTCCTTATATATTAAGTATATTAAAGTATTAACTTTATAGTCTTTTACTAAAGGAAGATTATTTAAATCTCTATTATATTTAGTTAATCCCTCTTTTATAAGATAAGCTATAGCTTTTATACTTTAAAAGAGGTAATTCTTTATTTTAAAAAGTTAAGGAATATTAAACTTATTATAGGAAGCTATAGTAATCTTTATAAGAATTTTTAAAGTATAAAAACTTTTATTTTTAAGAAAAAAAGCTTATATATTAAGTTAAAAACCTTTATATAAAATATTTAAACTAGTTCTTTTTAACTAAACTTTATATAATCTTTAACTTTTTTTATATTTTTTTAAATAAAGTATTTCTTTTAGCTTATTTTTAAAAATAGAAGTATTTTTAGTAATTTTTAACTATTCTCTTTAATAAAGTAAAAATAGTAAAGTTAAACTTTATATATAAAGATAAATTTATTTCTAATTTATTTTTAATATATTTATAATAAAGTTCTTTATAGTAATAGTAATTAAATATTCTTTTAAAGATTTTTCCTTTAACTTTTTCTTTTATTATATCTTTATATTTAATAGACTTATTAATAAATAATATAAGAGTTTTCTAAATTATCTTATTAATATACCTTAAAACTATAATAGAATACTTTAAAAAGTTTAATATATTATTAAGTAGGATAGAGAATTTCTATAGTATATAAGTAAATTAAGTAAAATTTAAGGATTTAAAAGGTATTTTTATTAGAATCTTTAGCTAAAGATTTATATAAAAAGAATTTAAAAACTAATAGAGAATAAGTAGATATTTTATTAGAGAAAAGGAATTTAAGGATTTTTTAAAAAAATTTATATAAATTAAAGAATATAATATTAAAGTTAAAAATTAAAATAGTTAAGACTTATATAGTTAAAGTCTACTTAATAAGATAGTTTAAATAATATTAGTTATATATAAGTAAGTTATATATTAATTAAGTAATTAAAGAGTATTTAAGGTTAGTAATAGTATAGATAAGTAGGTATAGCTAAAGGTAGTTATTAACTTTATTTTAAAAGAGTAAGATAAATATATTTTAAATAGAAAGGTAGTTAAATAAACCTAGTTTAATTAGGTTTAGCTTTTATTTACTTATTTTAAATAGGAAAGTAACTCTAATTAGCTATAGTTAAAGGTTATACTAAAGGGAGGTTATATATAGTTATATAATTAGTTAGCTAAAGAATACTATACTCTAATTAATTAAGTAGCTAGTCTTATAACTTAAAAGAAATAAGGGATAAATTCTCTTATCTATTAACCTATAGAAGAAGGGAAGGAGAGGTCTTATTTATTCCTATATTTATTAGCCTCTAAATCTACACTAGATATCTATAGAAATCGAGAGAATCAACAATATTCATATAAAAGGGCCATCAAGGTGTTAGCCTACTGACGGAGGAAGAACTGTTAGAAATAGCGTATTTTTACACAGGCTGCCCTCCTGATATCGGCGCTGCAGACAAGCCTTCACGACGAAGAAACGAGACGGAGGGTCATCATGAGACGGCATCCAAGTCTCGTTTCGGCCCTCAGGAGATTTGGGCTTGTGTGCACTAAACACGTGCCGGAGACCCAAAAGAGATGAAGCGATTTCATCCGTCATGAATCTATCATCAGACTTGTCACTTGGACGTTTCTTGCAGATTCAGTCCTTCCGGCGTTCTCGAATCTGCCTCCTTGTATGACCGTATCAGAAATGATAGGAGATCTTCCCAGCGATGACACAATCTGGAATGCTGCGAGAGAAGCCGAGTTCGAAGACAAATGGAGCTCTTACGTGTTCATGCAGCGTCCACCCTCGTTGAAGCAGGTCGTGCAACAGCTTCTCGATGAGGAAGGAGCAGAATTCTCCAAGGGATCCTATGACTCCTTAGATATTCATCTACTATATCTTGTTCTTTGGGGTGGGTCAGATGTCCTTTCTATAGCTTAAGCGGTATAGTAAATTGTTCGTGGAAGCTAACTTCTCGCTTCCACTCAGCTTTCCACCCGGTCATTTTCAACCTACGGGCCACACTTATCGGCTCATCAGGCTTCTCGGCTGCGACACGCGCACTACACCGGTGGAAATGTCTTTGGGATGGCGCTGTGGCACGACTGAGTGCATCGGACAACGTGGCGGGTTCCATGACGAAGCATGCACCGGAGCTGATCCGGTTGACTGAGAAAATAATGGAAGTCGCCAGCAGACCTGGGGCAGAAGAAGATTCCAGGTATTTGCGCACAATGCCCAGTTACGGCACGACCAAAATTCATGAATTCATCAAACAATATCTTTCCCAGGTTTAGAGGGACTGAAGGGTAATGACCCTGAATATTAGCTTACTGAACTTGACTTCTTTTATGAAACCCTTATGGGGCATCGGCCACACGGTACTTTTCCTCTCTACTATCTGTCTCACTCTATCCTTTGAAAAGGCACATTGGCAAGCGTCACTCCAAGCTTCACGGTGGAATTGAGCAGGATACTATTTGAATACAACTACTGCACGCCCTCTTAGCGGTAGCTAGGTAGCCCAGAAGTGCCTACTATCCCGCAGGATTGGGCACCCGGCCGCAGAATGCCTCGAAGCGCCAGTCGGAGGACTGCGAACCTTGGAACCGTCTTCGCTGATGTGCTTAGGGGTCTCGGTGGTGCTGTGCTGAACGCGCCTCGGCATGACGCTATTGCCCACTCTTTCAACATCGGATGAGGCTTTTCTACAAGCGTTGTATCTACAATCGGCGGTGTTGTGGCATCGTGTTTCTCGTCCTGCTCCGTCATCTGCTATGACCGAACGGAGTCGGTTTTGGCTGGTGCTGCCGAATATTGGGCTTACTTGTTAAAGAACCAAGATTCCCGCAACATATCCTGCCAGCCCCGTGAATCCGCCCGCCCTCCTCCTTTAGCTATACCTTTTAAAGATTGTCGCTACTCTAATCTCAACAGTTAACTCTACTTCTAATACGGATTCTACTTTTTCCCCTTTGATATATAATTGGATTTGCCTGATTTACAGTTCGGGCCTTATAAATAGTCTTCTTCTTCTTGTTTTGAAAAAAAGGTATTATTGTTAGGTGACATTATTCTCTTGAAAATGTCCTTGTAGTTCGAATCTAATACTTGACTTTCCAGCAGTTCAGAACATCAGCGTATTGGAGGATCGGCGCTACTGTACAGTACGGATGTGCAGGGTAACGTTCGGCAGGGATTTTGGTTGGCAGGACAGCTCGACGGATAAGTCAGCAATGCTCAGTTGTGTTCCTTAAAAAGATTGCCATCATATCTGTCTCACTCATGCATGGAGCGCACGTTTCTCCCCCACGACACAACATACTCTCGTTATGCCCCTGAAGACGATCCTCATCACAGGCTGCAGCGAAGGTGGCCTGGGCGCTGCCCTTGCCAAAGCCTTCCAGGAGCAGGGCTACCACGTCTTCGTCACCCTACGCAATCCCGCCAAGGCAGGCTCCCTAGCCGGCGAGAAAGGGACAAACATCGATGTCCTGCAACTCGACACCACCTCAGAGGAGTCTGTCAACACCTGTCTCGAGACAGTGACGAAGAAGACCGGCGGCAGGCTCGATGTCTTGGTCAATAATGCGGCGATCGGCAGTACGATGCCGATGATCCACGCGTCGATCGAAGAGTCAAAGGCCATGCCAATGTTTGGGGCACCCTGAGAATGGTCCAAGCCTTCTCGCCTCTGCTTCTGGAGTCCAAGGGAGCAATCATGAATATATGCTCTATTTGTTGGTGCGGCGAATGTGGCCTGGCAAGGTAGGTGGTGTCAACGAATTCTGGGAATGAAAGTGGATGACCGGGACTGACCGAGAGCGGCCACTTAGGCATCTACAACAGCTCCAAGGCCGCAGAGACTATGATGGCAGAAACGATGCGCATCGAGCTGGAACCCCTTGGGGTGCGCGTGCTGACCGTCATGCTGGGCCAGGTCAGCACGCAGATGTACGCCAACACCCCGACCTTCAAGCTGCCCGAAGGGTCGCCATACGAGAAGGTCGCCGGTGCTATCACCAGCTCCAGCAAGGGCGACTTGAATCACAACAACGAGCCGGCCGACGTCGTGGCGAGGAGACTAGTACAGGACACCATCCGTGGCCGCCATGGCCAGATCTGGCGCGGTGGCCTGGCCGGCACTGTGTATCTGGCGATGTGGCTGTTGCCGAAGAGGCTGTTTGAGTGGATTGTGCACCTGAGCAGGGATGTATATGACCTGTAGGCGGCCGTGCTTACCAAGTTCAAGGGCGAATTCTGTGGTGGGCGGGCGGGAGTAATTACCACATGCAACTTTCATCCCATATGTAAGGGTGATGTGCCGACGTGCCAACCCGGCCGGGTCCTTGGCCATGAAGGCGTAGGCGTTATCTGTCACAATACAAGAACTACGTGCCTAAGGCAAGTGGTGGCGTCACTTTTGCACGAAAAGTGCAGCGGCTTATTCGTAACATCATCCACTCCACGGGCGACTCTGTGACACGCTATACGAACGGCGACGAGGCCCTCATCTCGGCCATCTCAAGTTTTGTTACCTACCCGGCGGTCATCAAACCCGTCTCTCGAAGGCGGGAGTGCGAACCGAGAAACGCACAGTCAGACGTTTTTCATGTCGCCGACCTTGCAACAAAGAAAGTGACATTGGTGATATGTTGTGGGTGACCTTCCGCACTCGCCTCATGTCGAGCAGCTGGTCAATCCGACCAATGGCCTGGCGACGCGAGACACAAGCTTTCACCGCGTATTTGCAGCCATCATACATCCGACAATCCGGGTCTGCTAGATTTGTTAGAAAGCAAGTGTTGCACTAGCCAACCTGTCTCGTGTGTAGGCGGTGAGGGATTGGCTGGCAGAAAACCACCCGTATTTAGTCTTCCAGGGGCGTGTCACACGCCCTTCTTAGACCTAGCCAGAAGAAGCTACTAGAGAAGAATATACCAGTTATTAACCAGCACCCTTATTTACCTTATTTTATAGTAAACTGTATAGGGATTGTTTATTATACTATTTAATAAACTTTTCCTAATTGTTTTTAGATATTTTAGTAATTATATAGATACCTTATAATCTCCTATAACTAACCTTATAACTACTTATTTTTATAACTAAAAATAATATTATTTAACTAACTATATAATACTACCTCTACTACCCTAATCTATATACTACTAAGTAGTTAAAGAGAATACTATTTTTATATTTATTTAAATACTAAGATATAAAGCCTAGTAATAATACTAGTTTAATATAAACTAACTATATATTATCCCTATTTAGGTATAAAGTCTAGTAATAATACTAGTCTAATATAGAATACTATTTATAGGTATAAAGCCTAATAAGAGATACTAGCCTAATATAGGACTCTACCTCTAGGTATAAAGCTTAGTAAGGATACTAGCTTAATATTATATAAAATAACTTAGATATCTATTAAAAAACTATAATTTTTCTATAAAAGGTTTATAATATAGGCTAAAAGAACCCTATAATTAATAAAGGGACCTTCTTAATTTATAAAGAGGTTTTAACTACTAATAAGGGGATTTAAATAGCTAGTAAAAGGATATTAACTACCTATAAAAGGACTTAGATATTTACTAAAGTTAGTAAAGGGACTTTAATAAGTTATAAAAAGGTTTCCTTTAATAGTAAAGAGCTTTAAATATTAACTAAAGGGATTTATATTAGGAAAGAAAATCCTTAATATTATATAAATAATAAAAATAATTAAATAAAAGATAAATATTTATACTTATATATATATACTATATATTAATACTATTATATAAATAATAATATTATTATTATTATTAATAATAAAGAATAATATAACTTAAGTAGAAGGTTAGGAAGACTAGAATTATAATAAAAACTATAATACTAAAAAAGAAGTAAAAAGGTATTAGTATTAAAGGTATAATATATTATATAGCTATATATATTAGAGTATTATTATAGGAAAGGGAGCTTTAGAATTATAAATTAAGTTAGATTTAGTTAAATTTAATTTAATAGCTATAATATTAGAATTTAATATTTAGATAAAGGTACTATTATCCTTTTTAGATTTCTAGACTTTTAGTAAAAAAGGAAAAAAGTTAAAATAATTTTTTAAAAGGGTTAAATAATCTTATTAAAGATAATAAAAATTATTAATACTTAACCTCTTTAGTTAATAATAACTTTAATAAAGCCTATTATTAAGTATATATAGGGAGAGCTTTAACTAAAGAGACTAAAACTAAGTATTTCTTATTTCTAATTTATACTAAATTACTTATAATAGCTCCTTTATATACTATAGTTCTTAAGCTAAAGTTTTATTAAGTTTAATACCTACTAAGTATAAAATTCTTTAAAACTATACTTAGAAGTATTTATTTTACCTACTACTATAGTATAAGAGTTTTAAAATAACTAAGTTAAATTACTAGCTATATAGACTATTATTAAACCTAGATATAATTAAGAGAAGTTAAAGCTCTAAAAAGACTAATCTTCTTAATTCTAAAGCTAGGATTTTTAAAATTCTAATAGCTTTAAAAGCTAACCTAATCTCTAAAACTACTATTAACTATCTTTTAAAAGATATCTAGTTTATATTTATCTTAGTAATTTAAGTTAATTTTTAAAAATTTAATCCTTTAAATCTTCTTTACTAAACTAGTTTTATATTCCTTCCTTTTAAACTACCTCCTACCTAAAAAAAATTAGTTTTTACCTTCTATACTTATTTAAATCTTAGCTACTAATATAGTAAGTACTAAGATCTTTCTTAATAACTAGTAGCCTAAACTACTAGGAGCTAGAGCCCTTTCCTTTAATTATTCCCTTTATTAATAGAAGAGGGAGCTTTCTAAAGAGAGATAATAATAATAACTATAAAATAAAGACTAAATTATCTATAGAATCTTATATAATTAGTAATAAATTATTATATTTATTCCTATCCCTAACTTTAAGAATTAATAGTTATATTTATTCTTTACTTTTAACTTACTTATTATAAACTTATATTATTTACTTATAGCTTTTTAACTTTAAAATCCTTATTTATTTTAACTATAGCTAGAAACTCTTTTATTAAAGTATAATATTTATTCTATAGAATTTATTTTTTAATTTTACCTTTATTTATCTAAAGAAGAACTAGATACTTTAAATATTATTAATTTATTTATAATCTTTATCTCTTTTATAAAACTTAAAAGTCTTACTTATTACCTTTCTTCTTTTAGTTAGGGAATATATCTATTACTTTTTATTTATATCTAGCTTTTCTAACTTTAAAGAGCTAAGTTTCTTTAGCTACTATCTAGAGGATAATCTTAAAGAAGATAAACTTAAAGGCTATTTATCTTCCCCTCTATATTCCTTAGAAACTATTCTAAGCTTAGAACTTATTAACTTAGAAGATATCTTTATTACTAAGGTTTAAAAGAAGTTTAAAGGTGTTTCCTTTAAGTAAATACTACTACTTATATTATTATTAAGAATATATTAATATATAGATAATATAATTTATAATATAATCTTTTTAGGTTAACCTTAAGAGTCTACTAAGGATTATTTAAAGTTTATTTTAATATTTTTAATTTTATATAGTATTTAAGATAAGGAGGAGAAAAATATTATTAAGTAGGCTACCTTTAAAGATAGCTTATAGGGAGAAGCTCTAAGCTAGTTCTACTTTAAGGTAAATTATACTACTAAATAAAACTAAGTAAACTTTAATACAAGCTTCTCCTTAAGATTCTTTAAGAGATTAGAGATTCGCAGGGCAAAAAACAGAGGGTATAGGGCAATAAGTACCCACCGACTAATCAGAGCACCCCATTTAACCTCACCTCACCCACACACTACCCACACCAAGTGCTTTTTATACCCCTAACCTACAGACCTACTAATCCTCCTTCACCCACTAGACAACACTCCCTCGCTAACTACCCACAATGTACAATATATATAAAATTCTTCTTACAATCAATTGTTTTACTATTAAATATATATCTTTATCAGTTAGAATTGAATTTTCTAGTGTTGCAGCGATAGCGCAGGTCCCCAACTACACCTATTTTAAGGTATAGTAGTAGGTAGACTATTATAACTAAAATAACTATATTACTACTATAAACAACTAACTTCCAGTACTTTCCTAACCTCCTAACTACCTAAAATTTTTCCACAATAGATATAATACCTATAAGGAACTTAAGGTTAATTTAGACAAGGCTATAAAGCGAGCTAGTTATATAACAGTGAAGGAGGATTCTAGCCCTAGGTATGCCTGTCTATAGTATTGCTAAGGCACTAAACGCCCTAGTACTACAACCACACACTCTTCCACCACAATTAAAGCTAACTACAGCTAGTCAGCACTTACCTACTATACTAAGAAGACTACTAGCAAATAGGTCCTATAGCTTAATAATACAGAGTATTATTCTTATAGTCTTTAAGAAGTTAGTAAAGCCTAGTATAGCTAGTTAAGGCTAATAGATAACTAGTATAACTTTCTTACTTATACTACTAAAGACCCCTTAATAGTAAAGCTAAAGAAGCTTAAGTAAGTACTCTAATAGCAGTACCCTAATATTATTATAGGACTAAATATAATAAAGGACTAGCTAATAAGTTAGTAGAAGGAGAAGTAAGGAATCTATACTCTAATTTAGGTAGTATTAGATCTATTAGAGAAAAAGAGATACTAGTATTACTTTATAACTAATAATTAGAATAATATTATAGGTATCTTCTAGAATATAAATAAGTAGATTATATAAATCTAAGAGTAGCGCTTTATATAGTACCTCTCTCTTAACTATATATATATAATAAATAATAAGAAGATACTATACTTCTAAAGTACTTATATAATCTATATAAGAAAGAACTTACCCCTATTCTAAGGTATTATTAATAGTAAGAAGGAACCTAACTTCTAGTAGCTTCTTAAGTAAGTTTATAAACTCCTTTACTACTACTAAGCTAATAACCTAATAATCTTTATAACTAACTATAATACTATTTTAATTAATACCCTTAGATATAAATTCCCTTAAGTATATTACTAACTATATATCTTCTATATTAATATAAATATTACCCTAAATATTAAAAAGAAGTAGAAGAAGCTATAGGTAATAATAAATAAAAAGGAAGAAGTAAAGGAAGAGGAAGAGAAGGAAGCTAGTAAGGTAGAGGATAAGGTATTACTTAATAGGCTAGGGAGAAATAAGGTAAGGATACCTATAAAGGTCCCTAATTTTAATAATATCCCCTATACCTACTAAGCTTTATTTAACCTACTAAAGATTATAGAGTTCTTAACTAATTATAAGATATATAATATAACTTAGTAGTACCTTTAAAAGAAGTTTTTAGACTAGGTAGTAATTATTAACTACCTTTAGACTTAGTATATTAATAAAGTAGAGAAGATTATTACTAAATAGACTATATATAAAACCTATAAGATCCTTAACTTTAGTATATATATAACTTTCTCTATAGAAACTATATACTAGAAGCTAAAGATCTTTCTAAGCTATAAAATAAGTAATATTCTCTACCTAATTAAAGCTACTAATAAAATAATTTATAATAGTTCTTATACTCTATACTTTAAGAAAGCCTATTAGAAAATATTATTACTAAAGAAGTTTAATAGATAAATATAGCTTAGTAAGCTTCTACTTTAAATTATATAGGCTACCCTTAAGCTTCTTACTAATAAATAGAAGTATATAAAATATATACTTAAAGGAATTATATAATAGAGTAACTACTTACCTATAATATATATTTACTCTATCTATACTTAATTTAGCTTACCCTATATAAGCTAAATTACTAATTATAAGAAGTTAAAAGTATCCTTAAAGAAGAATAATATCTATAAGTTCTACTAGCTAGATTATAACCTCTTACTTAGGAATCCTCTTTTTATAGTCTATAAGCTAAAGAAGGTTACTACTATAAAGGGAAAACCTTATAATAAGAGTATATTTAGTATATAGGAAGAAGGGATTCTTACTAGCTATAGGGAAGCTATACTAGGTAAGAAGATAATATTAATAACTACTAATCTAGATAGTAGAGTAGGTAATAAAATAAGGGTAATAATAGCTTCTATATAATAAATTAACTTAGTATTTAAATAGAATAACAAAACCCTCCAGTCCTTTAACTAGAAGGACTCCTATAGTAGGAAGAACTAGTAAGAAGTAGTCTAATAGGATAAGTAGTTAAAGGTAGAGCTTATAAAGCTATCTATTTAGAAGTAATATTCTATAGCTATAGCCTTACTAGCCTTACTAGTAGTAATAGCTTTAATACCTAAGCTAGTAGCTAAGAAGCCCTATATAAGAGCTTACTAGACTATTAACTAACTACTATAAGTAGACTTAACTATAAAGGACCTTATTAATAATAAGGATATTATTAATAATAAGAAGAAGACCTAGGAGAAGATTATAGTATATAGATTAGTTAAGGAATACCCTAGTAGATAAGGAAAGTAGTAGTAAAACACTAGGGTAGAAGAAACAATAGTAGTAAGTAGAAGCAACGATAGTAGTATATATATAGTGATAGATATATATAGTTAATAACTATATCTTATTATTTTATATAGTAAATAGGTAGTGTAAAAAAACGTTAGCATATAGGGGGTACACGTTGCCCTATACCCTCTATTTTTTACCCTACGAATCTCCGATCTCTTCTTTAAAGTAGATAAGAATAATATTATATATAAATATACTATAATAAAAAAGGTTATTAATTTTAAATATAATAATAAAAAGCTTTTTATAGAATACCTAAAGTATAGAGAGAGACTTTACTAAAAGATAACTAATAAAAGCTTCTATAATAGAGATTGGAGATTTATATAGAGAAAAATAGAGGGTATATAGGTATAAGTACAGCCCCTGTGCGCTAACCTTAATTTACACTATAGGCGCCCTATATAAAATAATAAAATATAGTTATTAACTATATATATCTATTACTATATATATACTACTATTATTACTTCTACTTACCTCTATTATTTCTTTTACTCTAGTATTTTACTACTACTTTCCTTATCTACTAGGGTATTCCTTAACTAATCTATATACTATAATCTCCTCCTAAGTCTTCTTCTTATTATTAATAAGGTTCTTATTATTAATAAGGTCCTTTATAGTTAAGTCTATTTATAGTAGTTAGTTAATAGTCTAGTAAGCTCTTATATAGGGCTTCTTAGCTATTAGTTTAGGTATTAAAGCTATTACTACTAGTAAGGCTAGTAAAGCTATAGCTATAGAATATTATTTTTAAGTAGGTAGCTTTATAAGCTTTATCTCTAACTACTTATCTTATTAGACTACTTTTTATTAATTCTTCCTATTATAGGTATTCTTCTAATTAAAGGACTAGAGGGTTTTATTATTCTATTTAAATACTAAGTTAATTTATTATATAGAAGCTATTATTACTCTTATTTTATTACCTATCTTATTATTTAAACTAGTAGTTATTAATATTATTTTCTTACTTAATATAACTTCCTTATAGCTAGTAAGAATCCCTTCTTCCTATATACTAAATATACTTTTATTATAAGGTCTTTCCTTTATAATAGTAACCTTCTTTAGCTTATAGATTATAAAGAGAGGATTTCTAAGTAAGAGGTTATAGTTTAGCTAGTAGAATTTATAGATATTATCCTTCTTTAAGAGTACTTTTAACTTCTTATAATTAGTAATTTAGCTTATATAGAGTAAACTAAATTAAATATAAATAGGGTAAATATATATTATAGGTAAATAGTTACCCTATTATATAATTCCTTTAAGTATATATTTTATATACTTCTACTTATTAGTAAGAAGTTTAAGGGTAGCTTATATAATTTAGAGTAAAAGCTTACTAAGCTATATCTACCTATTAAACTTCTTTAGTAATAATATCTTTTAATAGGCTTCTTTAAAGTATAGAGTATAAGAACTATTATAAATTATCTTATTAGTAGCTTTAATTAAATAGAGAATATTATCTATTCTATAGTTTAGAAAGACCTTTAGCTTTTAGTATATAGCTTCTATAGAGGAAGTTATATATATACTAAAGTTAAGGATCTTATAGGTTTTATATATAGCTTATTTAGTAATAATCTTCTTTACTTTATTAATATACTAGGTTTAAAGGTAGTTAATAATTATTATTTAGTTTAAAAACTTCTTTTAAAGGTATTATTAAGCTATATTATATATCTTATAATTAGTTAAAAACTCTATAATCTTTAGTAGGTTAAATAGAGCTTAGTAAGTATAGGGGATATTATTAAGATTAGAGACCTTTATAGGTATTTTTATTTTATTTCTCCCTAGCTTATTAAGTAATACCTTATCCTCTACCTTACTAGCTTTCTCCTCTTCCTCTTCCTCTACTTCTTCCTTTTTATTTATTATTACTTATAGCTTCTTCTACTTTTTCTTAATATTTAAAGTAATATTTATATTAATATAGAAGATATATAGTTAGTAATATACTTAGGGGAATTTATATTTAAAGGTATTAATTAGGGTAGTATTATAGTTAGTTATAAAGACTATTAGGTTATTAGCTTAGTAGTAATAAAGAAGTTTATAAACTTACTTAAGAAGCTACTAGAAGTTAGTTTCCTTTTTACTATTAATAATATCTTAAAATAGAGGTAAGTTCTTTTTTATATAGGTTATATAAGTATTTTAGAAGTATAGTATCTTTTTATTATTTATTATATATATATAGTTAAAAGAGAGGTATTATATAAAGTAATTCTCTTAGATCTATATAATCTACTTATTTATATACTAGAAGATATTTATAATATTATTCTAATTATTAGTTATAAAGTAATACTAGTATTCCTTCTTTTTTAGTAGATCTAATACTACTTAGGTTAGAGTATAGATTCCTTACTTCTCTTTCTACTAACCTACTAGCTAGTCCTTTATTATATTTAGTCCTATAATTATATTAGGATACTACTATTAAAGTACTTACTTAAGTTTCTTTAGCTTTACTATTAAGGGATCTTTAGTAGTATAGGTAAGGAATTTATATTAGGTTTCTATTAGCTTTACCTAGCTATACTAAGCTCTACTAACTTTTTAAAGACTATAATAGGTATATATACTCTCCTAGATTATAAGCTTCTATTTACCTTCTATTACCTTTATTATATAGGCTAATACTTTTTATCTATAGCTTACTTTAATTATTATAGTATTATTAGTTATAGTAGTTAAGAGTTACTAACTACTATAGTTATATCTTAAATATACCTAGTTTAGCTCTAACTTTTAGATTACTATTAGAAAACTAGTAGATTTTATAGCTATATCTAACTTTACTTTAAGGTTTATATAGGTATTATATCTATTATAAAAAAGTTATAGGAAAGGAGGAGGGTTAGAAAGTACTAGTTAGCAGCTATTTATAGTAATAATATTAGTATTCTAGTTATAATAGTCTATTTACTATTATACCTTAAGGTAGGTATAGTTAGGGACCTATACTATTACTATAATATTAGAAAATTTAATTCTAACTAATGAAGATATATTTCTAATAGCTAAATAATTAATTATAAGAATAATTTTATATATATTACTTATAGTAGGTAGTTAGTAAGAGAGTGTTGTTTACTAGGTATAGAGGGATTAGTAGGTTTATAGGTAGGGGGTATTAGAAGTACCTAGTGTAGGTAGTGTGTGGGCGAGGTGATGTTGAATAGAGCTCTCTGATTGGCTGTAGTGTGGGTGTAAATAATATACCTGTGTACCCTCTGTTTTCTTCTGTGCGAATCTCTAATCTCCTATAATATACTTACCTTTTCCCTTATTAACTACTTTATAAATAGTAAAGCTAACCTTATACTTAAAACTTAAGTTAAAGATATTCTTTATACTAAAAACTACCTCCTTCTTAAATATATAAGACTTAAGGAGGTATATACCTTTAATTATATTCTTACCCTAATTAAGGATTATATAAGAACCTATAGTAAGTAATATAAAGTATAGAACCTTTATAATAATAACTTTAGTAAATAAGATATAGGATAGTTTTTTTAAAAATCTTTAAAGACTATTATTAAATTATTTAAAAAGTTTAAAAACTAGGTTTCTTTTATATAGTAATAGAACCTTATTATAAATATATTAATCTAAAACTAAATATAGTTATAAAATACTAGCTTTTATACTCTATATAGAATTCTATACTTTAACTATAGTAAGTATAAATATAGAGTATAGGAATACCTTTATTTATAAAATAATAAGGCTATTATATAATATAAGGTAAACTTTAATATCTTTAAAAAGAATAATAATAGTTCCTTTAACCTATAGTAATTATTAGCTATTATAAATTAAATAGACCTTACTTAGGAGTTATTCTTAGCTTTATATAATAATATCTAAGATTAAAATTACTAGTTCTTATTCTAGAATATTAGTTACTCCTCTTCCCTAGATATTATAACTATTATAGCTATTTAAAATAGTAAAGTTACTAAACCTTTAAATAAAATTAGTAGCTTTAAAGGAAAAAGGGTTATTACTTATTAAAATCTAAAGTTAATAAAGTTTAATAACCTCCTTAGCTATAATAAGCTTAGAGAAATATTAGAACTACCTTTTTAAAATATAATTACTATAGATAATAATTATATTAAGCTAAACTACTAGGCTTTATTAGAGCCTATAGATATATAGTTAGAATAGGTTAATATACTAGGCTAAGATTAGAATATAAGATAACTAAATCCTTTTAAAGATATTATTAGTAAATATAATTTAGCTAAAATTAAAAAGTTTCTTTATAATACTAAAGTTAAGTATTAAAAGAATTAATCTTTTTAACTTTGATAGTATTTATTAATCTAAAGTATAACTAAGAATAATATTTAATCTTTTAATATTAGAAGTAAGCTTATAAAAATAATATTAAATATAAACTTCCTAGCTCTTCTCTAAGCTACTCTAAATATCTATATAGACTTAAATTATTTAATAAAACCTACTATAAAGAATAATTATAAACTTTAAAAACTAATAACTCCTACCTAAGTAAACCCTTATATTAGTAAAGGGGTAATTATATCTATTAATACTATACTTACTCTTAATAAGATTCCCTTAATTTAAATAGGTTTTATAGATATACTAGTAAATAGAGTACCTACTAACTAGGTAATACTTAATAATAGGAGTATAATAGACTTAATATCTCTTTAATTCTTAAAGTAGATTAGAGTATAGGCTTAAGAGCTTATAGGCCTAATTATAGTAAAGCTAGTAAATAATAATACTTTAGAAATCTCCTATTATACTATTATTAAAGTAGAAATTAAAGGAATCTTTTACTATCTTATAACTTATATACTAAAGGATTAATATATATTTAATATCTTATTATTATAGAGTTAATACTATTATATATAAGTAGTTTAAGATTAGAGTTATAGTTCTTTTACTATCTTTAGTTAAACTAAAATAAGTATAAAGGTTAAGATTAATAGTACTACTAGAATACCTATATATTATAAGCCTCTACTTAATAAATACTTTAAGATCTATAGTAATCTTTACTTAGATAAGGAGGAGGAAATTATATAGGAACTAGTAGATATATTAGAGTATTTTAATAAATCTAAGTATTATAGTATAGTAGGAAATGAATTAGCTTAAAAGGAGTATTAGCCTTTTCTTAGGTTAGAATAAAAGTAGCTAATAGATATATATTATTAAATAAAGGAGGTATTCTTAGAATAGAAGAGACTTCTTTAAATAAAGAACTATTTAGTATAGTAGGACTTAGGTATTTTAAGTCTTAATACTTTAAAAGTAGTAAGAGGGGTATATATTTTAGAAGTAGTAAGGACTATAATATAGGTATATATTATAAGGGTAGTAAGCTTACCTATACTTATACTTTTATTAGGTTTTTAAGACTACTTTATAAGGTAGTAGAGCTAAGTACTAGGTTTAGTACCTTTCTCTAAGTTATAGATATAACCTTTAAATTATTATTAAACCTTTACTTTCTTTATAAACTAATTTTAACTAATATTTATTTAATAACTACTCTACCTCTATATATTAAAATTAGTACTATACTTTTTTATAATATAATAGAATTATTACTATATTAATATCTTAATACTCTTTATAAACTAATATCCCCTATACTTATAGTACTATTATATAGCGATAATAATCCCTACTCCCTACCTTTCCTTAATAATTATAATATATTACTAGAAAGTATATAAACCTTACCTATACTCCCTACTATCTATTATAAAGCTTACCTATAATACCTTTATAATAAGTAAGACTAAGTAAAACCTTTAGTAAAACTATTTTAAAAGACTAATAGATAACTATAAAAAGGTAAGCTATAGGAGATAGTAGTAGGATAGGCTAATAAAAAGCCTTAATAGGTAAGTAAATAACTTAAATAGGTTATTAAAAGGCTAGAATAGATAAATAAATTAATTAGATAGACTTATAAACTAAATACCTAGGTTAGTAAATAATAAAAATAGACTTTTAAAACTTTTACTTTAAATTATAAAAGGTATAGATAGACTTATAAATAAAGTACCTAGACTAGTAAAAACTAAGGATATACTAGTAAATTAACTACCTATAATAATAAAGTATATAAATAATTAAATAAAAGCTATAGTTATATAAGTAGAGTACTTAGATAGGTAAAAGAATAATATTATATATATAATAAATATTAATAGTAAGTAATATATACTATAATATAAGTTAAATATATAAATATTTATAATATATATTATAAAGAACTTTAGTATTTAAAGAATTCTAATATTATTAGGCTAATATTATAAAAGCTAAGGATTATAAAAATCTTAGTAAAATAATAAAAATAAAAATATTAAAAGTATTATAATAGGTATATAAATAATAAAGTATTTAAAACCTTATTTTTAGTATAGAAACTAATATTTAAAGAGGGGGATTAGGAATATTAATTTTAGTTATAAACTAATTTAGTTACTATAATATTAGAACTTTATAGCTATAATATTAGCTTATAGATTAATTTAGTAGATAGTAAAATTAGTAAAAAAGAAAAATCCCCTCTAAAGAATTTTTATAATATACTTATAATATTAGCTTAGAAATTTAATATTTAAAATAATATAGATATTTAAAGCTTTTAGAGATTTAAAAGCTTTAATAGTAGTTATTATAAAGTATATATTAATAAAGCTTTTACTAAAAAGTTAAAAAAGCTAATATTTTAATAAATTAAAGGGTACCCCTTAATTTATTAAAATATTAATAATAGCTACCTCTTAACCCCTTTTTCTTTTATAGGAGAGCCCTTAAAAATAATTAAGTTAAATTCCTCCTCTATAGTAAAGAGTAGTTATAGGCTTATATTAGTAGCTAATATATATAGGAGACCTAAATTAGCTAAAACTATAAATCCTAATAGAGGGCTTTTAAAATTTAATTTTTATACTAAAACTACTTTAGAGAACTAGTATTCTTAAATTATAATACCTTTAAAAATCTCTAAAACTCCTACCTTTAATACCTACTAAATATTAGCCCTTATATCTAATCTAAAGAATTATATTATAGTTCTAAAACTAAATACTTATAAAAATCTTTTTACTATCTACTAATAACCTAAGACCTACCCTATTACTCTTTCTTTAAAGCTTAAGGTTTAAACCTAGTTTAACTACTTTAAGAATTAACTTAAAAGCCTTATTAATATAGAAGAGAAGTAACTTTAAGTAATATACCTTACCTTTACCTATTATAACTATTTTATCTTAAGGGTTAAAGATATAATTATTACTAACCTTTATAACTACTATATAAATATTAATCTATTTATTAAACCTTTCTAATATTACTAATTTTACTACTTACTCTATTATTAAAAATATTCTAGAGTTCTTTTCCTATTAATAAAGGCTATTAATATTATTTACCCTATACTTAGTTAGAGAGAATAAGTAATAAATACTATTTTTTAACTAAAGTTTAATAGAAGGATTTATACTATCTATAATTTCTACCTAGTTAACTTAGTTACTATTTATAACTAGTATCTAGTTTATAATATAAAAAAAAACTTAAATAAAGTTATATATAGTAATCTTAATATATACTTTAAAACTAATACTACTAATAAATATTAAAAGCTTTTAATTTATAATAAAGATAAAAAGAAGATAGCTTTTATTACCTTTTATAGGTTCTAGTATTATTTAATAATAGCCTAAAGACTTACCTACTTAATATAATTCTACTATTAATTTAAAGATACTTATTTAAAATAGCTACTACTATTTAATCTAATATTAGAAGATATTAGAGATAAGTTTATACTTAGATATAATCTAAAATCTAAAAATACCTATATAATTTATATTAATAATTATACTATTACTTCTATAAACTTTAAATCCTACTACTCTTTCCTAACTAATTAATATTTTCCTTAAATTATATTTAACCTAATTCTATTAATTAAAAAAAAGATTACCTTATTCTTAAATAACCTTAAGCTTATTAGTTTTTATATTTAATATAGATATATTTTCTTACTATTAAAATATTACTAATATTTTATAAACTAAGTAAAATATTTTAAAAATACTTTACTAAAGAAATTTAAAGATATCTAAGATATCTTATAGCTTATATCTTTTCTATAGAAATTTATTTTAAGGAGGGTAGATTAAGAAAAAGTAATCTATATTATATTCTTTAAAAGTATACTAATAATAATACTAAAGGAGAGATTATTAGTAAAAATATTAAGTATACTAAAAGTAATCTTAGAATAAAGAGAGAAATAGTAAAGAGTATTAAAAGAAATTTATAAAGCTATATAAAATAATATACTTTATAGAGTAGATTATTTACTATCTTTTTACTTAATAATAAATACCTCTAATACTAAACTAAAAGGTATACTATTCTAACTTTTAAATAATAAAGACTATAGTATTAAGTAATATAATAATATAAGAATCTTAATTTTCTTTTTATTTAAACTTAGTAATATAAAGATATACTATTTAATACTAGAGAAGGAGATACTTACTATTATTAAGTATATTTAGTAAGTTAACTAGATATTAGATAACTTCTTATTCTTAAAAAAAGTTTATACTAATTACCTTTCTATTATATAAACTATAAATAATATAGGTAAGGTATATAGTAAGGTTACTTAGTAGTTAGACTAGATTATAAGCTTCTATCTTTAGCTCTATTATTATATAAATATAGATAAGCTTATTAAGATTACTAATAGACTTTTATACTTATATTTAAGTATATAAGGAGAACTAAGTTAGATAGATAGAAGAAGAATAGAATATAAAATCCTATCTTAGTTTAAAAACTACCTTTAAATCTAATAGCTAATAAATTTAATATCTTATACTAATACTATTTATATAGTAATACCTTTAAATCTAATAGTAGACTTTAATATTAGAACTAAGGAGCTTAAATAACTCCTTAGTAATAATATATTAGAATAGTATAGGGAGATAATTAACTTCCTCTTTAATAGTAAAGAGAGTCTTAAATATAAGTTAAGATAGTATAGTTATAATATTTAGAGAAAAGTAATAAAGTTTAGTCTCTTAAATAACTATCTTATTTAAAAAGAAGTAGATAGCTCTTTAGCCTAATATATTCTTAAATCTAAAGTACTAGATATACTCCTTTAAGCTTATAAAGAGTATAAGTATTATACCCTAGTAATAAATATTATATATCTCTATAAAAGATTCTAGTAACTATTTTAGGTTAAGGATAATAAAGAGTATTTTAGGTTATACTTTATATATACCTAGCTTAGAGTATATATTAATTAGCTATTCTTTAAATTAATTATATCTTTTAAACTAATATAGTTAATAAGTATAGATTTTATAAATCTAATAATATTTTTAGTAAAGAATAAATCTTAGTATATTTTAATAATAGTTAACTATTTTTTTAAATTTATTCTACTTTAAAATAGTAAATATATTAATAAACTAATAGTTATTAATATATAATTATAAAACTAAAGCCTTATTATAGAATAGCTATATATAACTTATTTTAATAATAACTCCTACTTTAAAAGTAAAATTATAGTAATAGTTATAAAGTAATATAGGGTTTAAATAATATTTAGCTTACTATCTTATTTAAGCTTAATTAGAATATTAGAATATATAGTATATCTAGTAAAATAGTAATTTAGAAAATAAACTATATTTTAAAAGAATATTAAATTTAATAAATAATATCTTATAATACTATTAATAATATTAAATATTAATACTTAATATATACCTTTTCTTAGATTTTCTCTATACTATATATTCTTAGAGTTTAATTTAAAAAAAAGAGTAGCTCTAAATAATATATTACTTTAAACTCTTAAACCTAAGAATTATAAATATAATATTATATTAAGTATTATTAAACTTTATATAAAAAAATAGAATATAAAGTTTAAAGCTTATATTAAATATTATATTTAATATAATAATAATAACTCTTTATTAGTTATATAACTATATATTAAGAGCTATAATAAAAACTAATAAATCTAGGAAAAATTAAATAAAGATAGAAAGTTAACCTCTAAGTTTAATATCTTATAGATAAATCTTTTAATTATAGTTAAGTATACTTTAAAGATATTCTATTAGATAAAGCTAGTATAGGGAATTAGTAGTATAAGAAAGGTTTATATAAGAGATCTTAAATCCTATATATATTTATACTTAATCTTAAATATATATAGACTCTTTTTAAGATTAAAAGAGTTAGAGTTATAGAGGAAGATCTAGGATTATCTAAGAGAAGAGTATACTTTACTAGAAAAGGATTTAGACTTAGGAGCTCTAGGAGAATAGGCTAGGTTTCTAGCTAATTAAAGTAGGTTTATATAGATATATAAATATTAGAATAAAGAGAGTACTATTTAGTTTTTTAAGAGTCTACTTAGGGAATAGTACTATTCTTTAGAGATTATTATAGGTTATAATATTAGATATTCCCCCTATAGTTATAGGTGGTAAGGGATTAGCTAGTAGAAAACTACCTGTATTTAGTCTTCCAGGGGTGTGTCACACGCCCTTCTTAGACCTAGCCAGAAGAAGCCACCAGAGAAGAATACACCAGTTATCAACCAGCACCCCTATTTGCCTCGTTTTACGTGCCCGGCTCCCTGAATCCATCCCACTCGGAAGCAATAATAATCAAAACCTTTTGAGGTACATGAACCTAACATGGGAGCAGTCCGCGCCAACTCGAGGCCAAAGATACCAATCAATCGCAGCTTAAACCCAAGTTCCAGCATGGGAATTTCCTCGTCATGCCCAGCCAATCTGTGGACCGGGTACGGGCAAGGTTGGAGCTTCCCCACACCGAGGTCTCAACTGTAGTCTGACACAATGCAGCATGGATTAGTAAACAGGAAGGGAGGGGGCTACTCGAGGTGGTCTTAATTGGTGTGTCGCGAGCAGTGATACCAGTTATTAATGATCGTAGGCAGCGCCGTTCTGCCCAATTCTTGGCTTTGAACTGATCTGTCCATAGTATGCAACCGTACCAAAGCGTCCTGCTACCACAAATCTCACAATAACCACCACTACCAAACAAGTCTCAAGATGGGCAACAAGACGCTGGTTTTCAAGAAGGTTCCCACGGGAATGCCCATCCCAGGCGAGCATCTGGCCGTGGATGAGCGGCCCTTCGACAAGGACGCAGCACCTCCCAAGGGCGGCCTGACAGTGGAGACCCTCTACGCATCCTACGACCCCTACCTGCGGGGCAGGATGCGCGACCCCAAGATCAAAAGCTACGTGCCGGCCCTCGAGGTCGACGACGCTATCGTCAACGCCGCCGTGGCTCGCGTGCTGAAATCCGACAGCAGCGAATACAAGTCCGGCGATTTGCTGATTGGCCCTCTGCCCATCGCCGAGTTCTCGCGTGTCGATAACCCGGCCCTCGTGCACAAGATCGTCAACCCCAACAACCTGGACTTGGCTCTCTTCCTGGGACCGCTGGGCATGCCCGGCATCACGGCATACTCTAGCTTGTACAAGATTGGCAAGCCGAAGAAGGGCGAGGTGCTGTTTGTCAGCTCGGCCGCCGGCGCTGTGGGACAGATTGATGGGCAAATCGGCAAGATAGAAGGACTAAGGGTCATCGGCTCTGCGGGCTCAGATGAGAAGGTGGACTTTGTCGTCCGGGAGCTGGGCTTTGACGGTGGCTTCAACTACAAGACTGAGAAGCCCGCTGATGCGCTGAAGAGGTTGGCGCCTAATGGTGTCGACATTTACTACGACAATGTAAGAATTAACCGCTTGTAGGGGTTGATGATATGGATCACGTCTACTAAAATTTGTGTAAATTTAGGTCGGTGGCGAGCAGCTGGAGGCTGCTTTAGACGCCATGAACCCTGACGGCCGTATCATTGTATGCGGCATAGTAAGTCGTGCTGCTCTGCGCCCCAATCTTCCATCTCCCCGACGGTCAATGCTAACACAGTAGAACATTCATAGATTTCCGGCTACAATCAGCGCCCCGAGGAACGCTACCCGATACGCAATCTATTCCATCTCGTGGCCAAGACGCTGACGATGCAGGGCTTCCTGCGGCACAAGCCGGGCTACGAGGACGTCTATAAGGAGGAGCACCAAGACAATGTTCGAAAATGGTTGTCCGAGGGAAAGCTTAAGGCAAAGATCCACATCACTGACGGCATTGATAACGCCGACAAAGGCTTCGTGGACATGCTTAAAGGTGAAAATTTTGGCAAGGCCGTGCTCAAGATTAAAGAGTAGAGCGAGGATATCGGGGCATGAGTATGATTTTGGGATGGTGAGGTATGGGTATGTCTAACGGAACAAGCGGATTATCGACTCACAATCAAAAGAGAATTCCGGGTCAGCGGAGGAAAATGTTGCATACACCGTGGCCAGAATTGAAACTTCAGCACCCTCCGTTAGCGATGCTAGCAAAATAGACCGCTGAGTTGAGCGGGTGATAAACTGGCGTTTGCTGAATTTCCAATGACACCGTCCGACACTACTTTTGCACTGAACGCCCAAAACAGGAACGATATGCCTTCAATCGGACTTGTAGTTCACGCCGTGATCGGAGCATACTGATCTTCGAGCTCAATAAACCCGCACATACGTCAGAAACATGCCCCGAAGGAATTGGTCACGGTGGCGGTACTCGCATTTGGAAACACAATTTATTCTTTCGGTCCTACAACTCATATATGCTTCTTCGTGCCGTCTTTTTTATTCCTCCTGTGCTCTTCCACGAACCATTTACCGGCGATTTCAAGACCCTTATGTATGCTGACCTTGGGCTGATATCCAGTCACCCGGCGAAAACGATCCCCATTCAGAGTACGTGTAATAGTGGTTAGATGAACAGCTTCTCGAGTGACGGCCGGATGGCCCCTGTCGAGGGTCTTTATCCACGTGATCCACTCGATGATAGACGCTCCGAGGAGCGCCACCCATGCCGGTACCACCTTGATCTCTTCAGGCTTCACTGGCAGTCCAATGGAGGCGGAGACACTGCGCTGAAAGTCCCAAAAGCGGACACGTTCGTGGTTGGTGACGTTGAAACACTGGCCGTCGACACGTTTGCTTTCAACTGGCGCGGACTTGCCGTAAGCATCATGTAGTGCCTGTGCGGCGAGAATGTGCGCGTCGACGAGGTTCGACACGTACATAAAGTCGCACTCGTTAGTGCCTGGGCCTATCTGAACGTTGCCCTTTCCAGCTCTGCACGAGGCCACGATCTTGCCCATGCAGATTGTGTCACGTTCGCCGAAAGCAGTAGCAGGACGCAACGAGACGACCAACATCGAAGAGCCCCCGCCACGTCGATTTGCAGCGATGAGGTCCGCTTCCGCCCCTGGCTTGGTCAAGGTGTAGACCCGCTTCTGTGCTGGGTACTCGAGCACAGGCGTCGAATCATCCGCGTCGACGAGGTCGCTGATATTGTCGTGGATCATGGAAGAGGTGGATGTGTTGACCAAGGCCCGGACTGTGCCGACCTTCTCGGCCGCCAACAGGATGTTCTTTGCACCGCCGACGTTGACGCGTCTGAATACTTCGAGTTGTTGCACCATGGAGTCGGGACAGGCGATGTGGAACACGGTCCTGGGTCTAGCTTGCTGGAAGACTACCTCAACATCGGCAGCTGATGCGATATCACACTCGTGATACTTGACTCCGTCATGGGTGTTGCGACCAATGTTGATGTCGATAACATGGATCTCGCTCTGAGCTTCTTAAGCCAGAAGCCCTTTAACGACCATACCGTGCTCTAGTAGGTACTAGAGAGAGTTACTATAGCTATTATTTACCTATTTAAATATCCTTACTATAAGACTAACTTCTAATAGATTTAATATAAATAGTAGCCTTATTATATAGGCTATTATTTAGCTATTTAATTACTTTATATTACTAAATAAACTTAGAAAAGAGAGAGTTATAAAAGGAAGAAGGGGTTATAGAGAGAAATAAGAGTTATAGAGAAGCTAGATATACCTTTCTTTATATAAAGGGAGAAGGAGTACTTCTTTACTCTTTTTCCTTCCTTTCTTTAACTTTAATAATACTAAATCTTCTATATTTTTTTAAGTTAACTAAACTAATAACTTATAATTAAAAAGAAATTAAAAGTTAAAAGTTAGAATTAAAGGTTAAAAATTAAAGATTAAAATTAATTAATAAAATTTAAAACTTAAAAATAGATTTATATTATAGGTATATTTACTAGGTATAATAGACCTACGATTATTAGAGGAAAGACTCTTATTATAGGTAATGGTTTATAATAAGACTAATTCTTACCCCCCTTCGCTCCTTCTATATTAGAGCTTTAGGTCCCCTTTTATAGCCCTAAGAGAACTTATAAATAGAGTTATTATAATTATACCCCCTTTTAAAATATATATCCCTAGGCTTAAGTTATAGAAGGTTTAGTAAATTATATATAGGCTAGTAGTAGTAATGTACTTAAGGTTAAGGTATATAATCTATTTAGTTAACCTTAAAACCTTCTATCTTTAGGCTTAATTTATCTTTCTAACTTCTAATTAACTAACTAATTAACTACTTCTTCTATTAGTTTAGTTCTTCCTTACTCTCTTTAACCTTTATTTTCCTTTCTTCTTAATACCTTCTTTTAATATTATACTTTATATTAGTTTTAATAATAACTTTAAAGAGTATTTAGCCTTTATATTATACTCTTTAATATTATATAAGCTAAGCTAATTAGCCTTTATTAAGAGTAATAGCTAGTAAATAGTATAGTTATAAAAGGTATCTATAAGTATTACTAACTTATATTAAAGTATAAAGTTAGTTTCTATTAATAGGGATTCTTCTATATCTTACTAGCTCTTCTATTATTCTAAATCCCTATCTAACTAGCTATATTATAATTTACTTACTAATCTATCTAATTACTAGAGTTATTTAAGCTTATAAAAGTTAATCCTTAATATAGTAAGATAGGCTATTTTTAACCCTCTTCTTTCTTTCTTTAAGTTTTACTAGCTATAGTACTCTAATACTTATATAAGGGTATTTATCTAATCTTCTAATAGTAATTATACTAGTTAAATAAATAACTCTTCTCTACTTTTACTTACTATCTCTTATAGAGACTTCTCCTTCCTATTAATTCCTAGACCCTCTATAAGTAGAGGGTATATAAGAGAGAAGAACTAAATAATCTAGTTTATTATAGAATAGTATTATAAATAAAAGGTATAGCCTAAAACCCCTATATAATACTTATTATAACTATAAGTAAAGTAAGTAACTACTAATATATTAAAGAGCTTTAGAAAGAAAGATATATTAAGAACCCTTTAAACCTTTAAAGAGATACCTATTCCCTTATCTAACTACCTTTACTAATATACCTTAATAAAGGTAAGAAGTTATCTAACTCCCTCTTTCTAATAAATTATTTAAAGCCTTACTACTAAAACTATTAAAGCTACCTATAACTTATTTAGTAAAAAGGAGTACTACTAATTCTAGTATATAATAATTTAAAGCTAAATACTTTATAACTATTACCTTTATATATTTCTTAAGTATTTTAAAAATTATACTCCTTTCTTAGGTAAGCTAATTAACTATTATATTATAAATACTAAATACTTTTACTATAACTAATATATATAGAGCTATTATTTACTATATATAATAATATATCTTTTTTTATTTAATTACTTTATCTTTCTACTAATATTTATAAGGTAATCCTCTTCTTATAGGCTTTATAGCTAACCTTTATTTTATATAAGCTATTCTAAATAGCTTTTAAATATATACTAATTTATATATATTAATAGACTAAGAGAGTAAACTCTTTATATTTTAGCTCTATCTTATATATACTCTAAATAGCTTATTAATAAATAGCTTTAGTAGTATTTTAGTATTTAAATAGATTATTAAGAATTTAAAGTTTTTAAAGGATAATTAGGAGAAGAAATAGATTATTAAATTTAATATAAGTATCTCTTCTACCTTTATTCTTTATTTACTAACCTCTAATAGAACTTAGCTATTATAAAAGCTAATATCTTTTACTTTTAAATATTAGTAAATTTATTTCCTCTATACTTTATAATCTTTTTAACTTTTAACTTCTATAACTAGCTTTATAAGAATATAATATAAAACTTAATTAATACTTACTAGTTAATACCTTATTTAATTCTAATAGATAATAGATTCCTAGTTTAGTATATATTAGTATAGAGCTTTTTAAAGGAGGTTTAAATAGTAATTCTAAAGGTATTTAAGGACTAGCTAGAGGGGTTTATTCTTCTAATATAGAAGATAATATATAGAATATAAATAGTACTTTTAAAAGAAATATTTAGAGAGATAACTTTATAGTAGTATAGGTATTTACTACCCCTTTCTTTTAGTATTTAGAAGATACCCCCTTATTATTTTTAAACCTTAATATTACTTTAAATATTAAATCCTTATAGTTTAAGTACCTATTATAGAAAAGTACTTTTAAATTAAATTCTATATTATCTTTATATACTTTTATAGTATAATCTTATCTTTATTCTTTCTTTATTCCTAGCTTATAGACCTTATATTTCTAGATTTCTAACCTTTATAGGTTTATTATATATCCTTTATAAGCTAATTATTAGAATTCTTAGCCCTTATAGATTTATTATCTATCCTTTATAAGCTAATTATTTAAATTCTTAACCTTTATAGGTCTATTATTAGTCCTTTATAAACTAGTTATCTAGTCTTTTAGCTTTTATAGGTCTATTATCTATTCTTTATAGACTAGCTATTTAGCCTTTATAAGCTATTTCTCTAGTTCCTTAGCTTTTATAAGTTTATTATCTATTCTTTATATCCTTACCTACTTATTACTAATTATACTTCTTTCCTCTCCCTTTCTAATAGGCTATAATTACTTAATCTATAAATATATCCTCCTTATATACCTATAAATTATATTTACTTAGCTATCTCTTCTACTTTACTAAATAATAGCTTATTCTTTCTAATTCCTAATAGTCCTAAAGCTCCTCTAATTCCTATTCTACTTCCTTATCCTCTAAATCTAGAAGGTCTCCCTCTCTATTTACTAAGTCTTCCTTTACCCTTATATTCTAAGGTTTTAGTTAATTAATATAAAAGATATTATATATTTAAAAGTATTTTTTAGGGAGCTTTAATTAGTATACTTACTTACTAAAGTAATAGGTAATTTAAAAAAGTTTAACTTTTCTAAGTACTAACTTTTTATACTTTAATAATAGATATTTTATTAATAGTATTACCTATTAGCTTATCCTAAACTTAATAGGTTTATATTATTTATTATAGTTTTAAGAGTAGGTTTTTACTATATATCTCTAGCTTTTTTTATACTTACTTCTTATTCTTTTTAGCTTCTCTAGTTAATCTTATACTACTAGTACCTCTCTCTATAGTATACTAGCTTTAATAGGCTATCTATTTAAAGGTATTATAAAGAATAGTTAGTACTTATAGTATACTATAAATAGTAAGTTTTTAATTATAATATTTATTATAGAATTATAAGTAAAGAAGGTTATAGGTAGGAGGTTTAGCTAATTCTAAAGGTTTTTATATATAAATACTCTTAGGTAATATTTTAATATTTAGTTTATTCTCTCTATCTATCTATTACCTTATAAATAGTATACTATAGTAAATTTATTCTTAATTCCTTTTTAATTATATAGTAATTTCTAAAAAGTACTAGTAAATATAGTACCTTTATTAATAATAATCTCTTTAGAGGGTTTATATTAGTACTTAATTCCCTTATAGAAAATTATAGTTAGCTTAGTTATATTAACTATACTATTTATAAGAAAAAAGAAACTTATTTTATTAAATTAGTTAATAATTATAAGGATTATATTTACTTTTTACTACTCTACTATAGCTATTAGAAGTCTTATAATAAAATCTATACTTAATTCTTATATTAGTTATAAGGGAATTAGGAGTAAAGTAAGCTTTCTATATAGGTAATAGTATAGGGTAGAGTTATATTAGTAAATTATATATAAATATATATACTTTACTATAGAGGCCTTTAGACTAGGCTAGTAAAAGTATTATTTAATAAGGTTTTAAGTTTTTAATTAACCTTAGTACTTACTTAGTAGCTTATTATAGTAGGTTTAAAGAATTTTTTACTTTAATACTTCTTATTCTAGTATATATATATATCTATTTTAGTATAAGAGTCTATTCTAAACTTTATACCTAAATCCTACCTACTTTTTTAAGCTAGCTAAATTAACTTTTAATACCTTTTTTTAAAAGTTTAGGTTATATTCTTAAGCTTTATATATTAACTCTATTAATAAAAAGTAAGACTTAGAGTATATTATATTAATACTAATAGTATATACTTAAACTTAAACTTTTAAAATAATCTACTTTAATAATAGCCTTATAGAGTTAAGCTAATACTTAGTTAAAGGAGGATTATATTCTAATCTCTTTAATACTTTTATACCCTTTACTATAGCCTCTTAGCTATATAGTAGTTAGACTTTAAAGGAATCTTATTCTTTCTATCTTATAGCTATAGCTATTTTTAATTCTAATATTAGAATCTACTCTAAGTTTATTAGCTTTTTAAAGAATATATAGTCTAGCCTTTATAAAAATATATCTATAGGGTTTATTTTCCTTAAATAATATTTAATTATAAAATTAAATCTTAAGAAATATATAAGCTATTAAACTTATTTTTAAGTTAGTTCTTTTTAATTTATAAATTCTTTAAAGTTATAATAGTTAAAAAGAATAATAATAGGTTTATAAGCCTTCTTAAAATATTATTTTTAATATTTAAAACTTTCTATAATAATACTTAACTTTTTATTATAGGTAGTTTAATTAAGTTTAACCTCTATAAACTTCTTAAACTAGAATATAACTAAGTATTAAATATACTTATTTCTTTAAAGATATTACTAAGAGATTACTAAGGTAGTTACTCTATCTAATATATTATATTCTATTTAAATAGATAGTAAAAGATTAAAGTATTAAAGGAGTAGGGTTTATTAAAACCTTATCTTAAGGTTTTTAAAGGTTCTTTATATAGTAGATATTTTTAAAGAAAGTATATTAACCCTACTTAGCTTTTATCTATTCTTTATCCCTTTTAATAAATTATTTAAGGAATAAATAATCTTTAAATAACCTTTAATAAACTTATAGTAGAAATTATAAAATCTAAGGAAAACTTATATATCCCTAAATATCTATAATAGGGGTTATTTATAGATTATTTAGACTTAAGATAAGTTTATTTATACCTTATTTAGTCTAATAATAAAACTAAGGAATTCTACTATTTTTTAAAAAAAACTATACTTTTTTATATTACTATATAATTTAGCTATAACTAGATAGTTAATAATAGTTTATAGGTACTTCTTATATTTATTTTTATTTATAGAGAAAATTAAAATATTATCTAAATATACTATTATATAAATATTAATATAATCTTCTAAGACTTCTATAATAAAAGACTAAAAAGTAGTAAAGGTATTTATTAACTTAAAAGGTATAATATAGAACTTATAGTAACTATAATATATTTAGAAGGTAGTCTTTTATTTATCCTCTTTTTATATATAAATCTAATAGTAAATATTAATTAAATTATTTTTAGAAAAGAACTAGGTATTAAATAACTAGTTTAAAATCTTAAATATTAAAAAAAAAGGATACTAGTTCTTTATAATAATATTATTTAGTATTTAGTAATCTATATATAAATATAATATCCTATTCTTCTTTAATATAAATAGAATTAAAGCCTCTATAAAGCTCTTACTTAAAATAATTTATCCTATAGCTAAGCTCTCTTTAAGCTATTCTTATAGTACTTTTAATTCTAATTTAAATAAAGGGTATAGTAAAAGAAAAGGTAGTAAGATTTTAAAAAGTAGATTAATAGTATAATTAGCTATCTACTTTAAAGAGAGACTTTTTATTTATTCTTTAATAAAAAAGGGTTTAAGCTTCTTAAAGTAAGGGTATAATTTAGTAGTATCTAAGGAGGATTTCTTAACTTTATCTATTCCTTTTAGATTTTAAAAATCCTATTTAAAAACCTTATAAGGTCCTAGGAGTCCTTCTAAGAGGACTATAGAGTAATAGATTATAGTTCTCTTTAGGCTTTTATAAAAAGCTTATAAAGATTATTCCCTAATATAGATACTATCCTACTTTAACTACTAGTTTTTTAGAAAGTATTCTATTTTTAAATAGAAAGCTTTTAATTCTAGGATCTTTAAAAAAATTATAGATTTAGTATAGTAGTATTCTACTATAATATAGTCTTAAATTACCTCTTTATAGTTTCTATAATAGTTATATAATAGAATAAGGATTTAGTAGATACTAAAGGTAAGGATATTAAGATATTAAATATTAATTAAGAATACTAAAGTTTTTAATAACTCTAGAAATTAGTACTATTTTATAAAGAAAATACTAACTAAGTTAACTTAAAACTAGGTATTAAAGTTTATCTTTACCTATTTTAGGCCCCTTTCTATAGCTACTTAGTTTAGGATTATAAAGGTATTCTTTACCTTTATTATTAGATTCTTTAAGTATAGTTATCCTTAAATAAAAGGGTTATTCTTTAGATAAAAGCTTAAAAAGCCCTTACTTTAAGTTTTTTTAGATCTCTAACTTCTATAATACCTTTAAGAATAAAAGGTTCCTTATTCCCTTATACTATTTACTTAGGCTTTAATAGTTATAAGTACTAGGTATTAGTTTAAATAGTAAGAAGTACTTTTATAGTAGAAGTATTTTATAGGGTTACTATACTTATTAGAGGGATTCTATATAGAGGATAATTTATTAGAGTTTCTAAAGGGTTTCTAATCCTTAATATTTATACTTTATCTAACCTAGTCTCTATAGCTTTAGTTTATATAGTACTATATATAAGTAAGGTTAAAACTTCCCCCTCTTCTATTTAGTATAGCTTTAGATAGTATTCCTTTATATCTCTTATTAGAGGTTTCTATAGTTCTCTTTTTAACTTAGTTTATTTTCTTCTATTTTTATTTTCTTACTTATTTTAATATACTAACCTAGATTACTTAAACTAGTATAACTATTTTATCCTATTCTTTAGATAAATATATTATATAGGTTATATAAATTTAACTTAAAAGCTAAGTAATAAGTTAAGAAAGGAAGAAATCTACCTACTTTTAGTTATTATAAGGTTTTTATTTTAGTTTAAAGGTTTTAAGGTACTAGTAAAAGCTCTATAGGTTTTATTTCTCCTATTAGTAGATATTATTTAATAAGGTTTAAATAGATTTAGTAATATTCTAGGGGTTTTTCTTATAATTTATACTAAAGGTTTAGAAATCCCTCTACTTATAATAGTTAAAAGCTAAGTAATTATCTTTAATTTAAGACTTTATATATATATTCTAGTAGTTTTAATACTCTTTATTTATATAATTTAAGGTATAGATTACTTTTATATAGTTATTATAGAGGGATTAGGGCTAAGAGATATATACTTATTTAAGGTCTATTATCTAGCTATTATATTATTATAGGGAGTAACCTATAGATAGTATTATAATATTAGCTAGCTTAAGGTTCTTTAGTTATTTCTCTAAGGCTAATTAGGTAGCTAGTAAGAGGTTAAGCTAGTTTTATAAATATTAATTTTCTTATTATAGTTATAGGGCCTTTTCTATTTAAATAGTACTTAAACTCCCTTCCCTATTACTTTAACTTACTTAGAATACTCCCCTTATAGGATTAGTTTATAAGGGTATTATAGGTAGTATTATAAAAGAAGAATTAGAATTATTATAGGTATATTTACTAGGTATAATAGACCTATAATTATTAGAGGAAAGACTCTTATTATAGGTAGTGGTTTATAGTAAGACTAATTCTTACCCTTTTTCACTCCTTCTATGTTAGGGCTTTAGGTTCCCTTTTATAGCCCTAAGGGAACCTATAAGTAGGGTTGTTATAATTTAATAGAAAGAGAAAGAAAGGGAATCTCTTTTAATTAGCTAATAGCTTAAAGTAGATAACCTACTTCTAAGGATTTAGAAGAGAGATTCTTAGAAGAAAGGAACTTTCTAAATAAGTTTATTTTTACTTTTATAATCTCTTTTTTTAATAACTAATTTTAGCTTTTAAAATAGCTTTATAATTATTAAGATTTTATTTAAATTTAATAATATATACTATTTTAACTATCTTATTAAAAGGAATATTATAGTAATAGTCTTAAAGAAAAAAAAAGTAGTATAGTAGTTAGAAGATAGCTAGTAAGGTATATGTATTTATAGTAAATATCTCGAGTACCTGCTAGAGCACGGTATAGGAGGTGGTAGCTGATGAAGCCACAGCCACCCGTGACAAGAATTGGGCTGAGTGAAGGGGCTATCGTGTCCAATCTGGTAATGTGCAATATTGTAACAAATGAGATAGACTCACACAGCTTGCCAGCACCCCTTGTGCAGGGAGGTGCCTCTAATAATGAGTCCAACGCGTGGGTTTAGAATTATGCGATGGCATCCAGCTCGCCATCTCGGCTATTCTCAGCCGTTGTGTTGGCCGCGCACGCAGGGATGACGTTGCAGGGTCGTGGTCTATTGCCTCTGCTGGGAACCCGCCCTAAGCTTGTGAAGCCCGCACTAAGGGAACCAACAAACGGCGACATGCTCGCGATTGGCCCCGAGAGAGCAGTTGGTTCCAGGGTCCTATTTTGAGCATCGTCAAGATTCCGAGGCCCACAACTAAGTGTCCACTATATGTCCACTATGTGCATTGGGTACAGTGCCCTAAGGACAGTTCTCGGGTAGTAAAAATGGCTCCATGCTTTTTCCTCTCACATAGCTCTTTAGAGTTGGCCCTTGCATACTAATTTCGCCGGTTCTAGAAACGTATGTCTCGCAAGCAGAATGGAAAAGGGATGGGCAGGCTCAGAAGCAAAAGACCAGGCTTCCTTGAGTGATTGAAAAAAATGTGGTCGAATTATTGTGCACTGCAATACTTAGGATATGCCTGTCGCCCCGCTGAGCTGCCAAGCACACCCGATCCTACATTAAACATCTGGTTCGTGAAGCGCCGCCTTAAACCAACATGCATATGCCACTGTAACACCAAAATTCAACTGACTCGGAGCCAAGCTGAGTCCCGCGAATTGCTCCGCAGCTTGGTACAGCTCGCTTGCCAGAAATCAAGAACTTCCTGTTACCTAGAAGTTTCGCGGGCTCCCCGTCCCGGCCAATACATGCATTTTCTCACAATGACCGACGCAGTCTTGCTATGGCGCGAGGGGCAAATGGAAACTGTAAGGATTGCGGATGATTTGGCCGGAACTTGTCCCAGGCCCACTCTTCGCAGACACGAACGCCGAGGGACTGAACTTGAGGCATATCCCCGTGTAGCATGGTCTTGGTAATAAGCGCCAAATAAAGTCTACAAACTGAAAATAATACCCGGGGTTTTTGAAATCTCTGCAGAGACTCACGGCCGTCGGTATGGTCGATTTCGATGAATGCGAAGTAAATGTGCAGCCTCCGAGCTTCAGCATTTGGGAACGCAGTCAAGCCCGGCTGTCGTGCGGGTTGGTACTATGGTCCACCTTGTTACGGGGCTGCACAATCGGGGCCTGCTATGTAGGAATCCAATCGGGTGACATCTCTGCGGATCCTCAACACCTGCTCCATTTTTTGTGCATTCGCTTGCCCACCAACGTCAATCTTGGATGCTACGTGCGATGCTTCAGACCCACCAAGGGCCCAACACTTGCCCAAATCTTGGTGCCGGTAGAAACTGCAATGGGGGAGCTGTCACTTTACTAGGTCGTCTTGACCCCGGCTGCTATGTACTTACTGCTAGAGTGACTTACTCTCCCTGCATGGATTTAAGTAGACATCAATTGATATGTGAAGCACCTGAAAACAAACTTCGGTGGGCCCAATAACAGGTCACTTCCATTGCCATCTGATACTGACAAGACAATCATGTCAACGACTTTTAGCCCGCTAGACCATCTTCCGGCGGCGACTCCACCGATTGGGGTCATACCGAACTTCATTGATCCTCCATCGAAAGGAAGAGAGATCATGGTACTTGACGGTATTTTCACGGGACTTATGCTACTGGCTGTACTAGTGCGGCTCCTGCTCACTGACCCTTGCCATTGCAGTATCGTGGAGACCAATATGGGGATCATCGTTGCTTGTGTCTTTACCTTTCCGATCTTCTTCTCGGACGTAAAGATTTACGTGCAATCGGCTACGAAGTCGCTCCGTACGCTGCCGTTTTTTGTGCCAAGAAATTGGACTACTAGGGCTCCATGGGTATCTCAGCTTCCCAAGGACTCCTTCTCTCAGACCCATGAAAGCTCGAATCACAGTATCAAAGATATCCAATTAGCATGCTGATATTCTTGACGTTACGGGAAGCCGGTTGGGGGAGCGTGGGCAAGGACGATACTTAGGTAGAGAATCCATTTTGTATTCAATGGTGAACAGGGAAGTCATATGTGTACTCAAGGGAGCGGACCCAGACGGAAGCGCTTCCACAGTTGGAAGTACTTAAGTTCACAATACCATGTCGGAGGTCGACAGTGCAAGGGCGATACTCATGGCTGTGATCTTGGAGTCCTGGCTGCGCTGCCATGCCGCATCCCTCAGCTCATCTAATGCGGCACTTTTTGATACCTGAGATTTCTGTTGGCACCTCAATGTAACCATGGCCGGAGTCTCTTTGTAACCCACTGTTGATGTGGGGCCCCGATGTGACGCCGACCGATTGACTGCGCCGCAGAGATGCAGTTTTAGGCGCTTCATGAGGCTACGGAATCCAGTACTACAGTGGGTAGTGGTACTTGCTGTGGGACCTGTGCACTTAGCTCGAGGTGCTCGATCTGAATATTGCGCTCCAATGCCACTACACCTGGTATGCCAGCGCTTCCCAAGGTGGTCGGTCCCCTGTCCTCCGTCACCGATAGAATGCCGCCGTGCCGTCACAGATTTAAACAGATTATGATGGCCCTGTCCACACCCTGCCTGATTACCCCTGAACCGGCAATACTGAGATTGTTGTTCCTCATTCATCGTCCCGATTGGCACCTACCTGATACTCAAATTGATACTCTCACCTCCATGATTAGCTTTCACATTCACTCCGGACGATATGGACGCCGCTACACTAGGGCAGTATCTGAAATATCCGATCGAGGCGCCTCCCGAGGGAGTTACGCCTAATTTCGTCAATCCGGATTCCACCGCCTACCAAGTACACATCACTGCAGGTTTCTGCCTTGCATTGATCGCAATCTTCTCCACGATCCGATTCGTGTCCAAGATATGTCTCGGTCCGAAGAATGTCAGGACTGATGAGAGTCAGTACTTCCCCTCCTATACAAAAGATTCAATCAAGCTGACTTCGACCTGGTGAAGTCGTATTTATTACTGGATTAGTAGGAGCACATGATGTCCATTGCAGTGGTGCTTTATCTAAGAATTGCTGACTCGGCCAGGTCCTCTGCTATCTTTTCATCGCCATGACTATAGCTTGTGAGATTCAGTGTGAGCCTCAAATTCCGTGTGTTTCACCTAACATCCTACAGGTGTTTCCGGCAGTGCCTTTGGCAGACATTCTTGGGATGTACTATTGGGTGCCTTCACGAAGTCGCAGCTTGTGGTAAGTCCCTTACGTCGTCCTTGAAAAGTGTTCGGAAGCTAAAAAGCCAGCTATGCCTCCTTGTCGAAATCTTCCTGCCTTTATCGCTATGTTTCGTGAAAGTCTCCGTCATGATCCTATACAGGCAGATATTTCACGTGTTGAGGTGGATGCGGATTGCGAGCATCACTGGCATCATAGTCGTTGCAGTATTTCATGTCTCTGTGTCCGTTGCCTTTGCTGTTCTGTGTGCCCCATCGACGGGATCTTCACAGATTGACTTCCTTGCTGCTTTTGTGTCGGGCAAATGCTCCAGGGGCACACGGCCTCTCATTGTGGTACAAGGTGTTGGCAACGTCATAGCTGATATCTTTCTTTTTATTCTTCCATTCCCCGCCATCTGGGGGCTTCAGATGCCTCTGAGACGTAAGATTGGCGTCATATCCATGTTTCTGGTTGGACTTTGGTAAGTAATATTGGGAGATCCTAGGACTAGGACTTGTGTTCTTACAAACCACAGTGCCTGTGCGTCTAGCATCATCGATCTCGTATACAGAACGCAATACTACACTGCTGGCGGCGGCGCTGGTGGGGACAATCTTCGCCTAGCCATTCCCACATGGACTTCATGGTACGTATTCATATATCCCTCGTCTCTAATCTTGCATTTACTGAGAAACCCTGTCTAGCATGGCCGAGGAAGCAGCCGCTGTCATAATTTGTTGCATGCCAGCCACAGCCGCACTCTTCAGATCAGTAAAGACGCCGGTGCGAACTTGGTGGTCATTCCTGAGCAGCCGAGCATTGCGCCTCACCATTTTCAAACGCTCTGAGATGACTCAGTCTTTCGCCCATCCCAGCGTCAAGGGCAGCCTGGACAGTGGCCGGAAGACTGCCTTCCCTCAACCACATTATGGACATCATGCCACATGCGTTGATACTAATATAAGTAATGACTCGCTGGAGCAGATCACGTCACAGCAGGTGGACCAGCACTAACTGCATGGCAATACCGGTGTCTGGGAGAAGACAGTAGTGCAGGTCGTGTGAGCGATAGGGAAAGTTATTGTGCATATTTTGAAAGATATATTTTGCTTTATCCATCTAGGATATGTGCAATTATCACAACTCAACAGGAGGACTCGAAGACTACAAACAGTCACAAATCGTCAGAGCATTATGGTGTTCAAAATGACCCGGGTCCCCGTGATTATGTGTTGTTGACACTCAATGAAATTGTTGCCTTGGATGAGTAACACCCCTGATGTGGCTTATCGAAATATCTATTTTGGTACTTGCTCGCTAGCGACCTATGGGTCTGTGAATGTAACTTAATGGCCCCAAACGAGCGAATCCTTCTCGAACCAAAGCTTCTTGCCCTGGAGCGAATGTCCCGATCGGCGATGCCCATGATGAGGCTCCCGCTATTAATGGAAACCACGTCCACAATGCCTCTCGACCACCTCCTGCGCCCCCCGCTGCCGGCACGCCGAGCAAGACTGAAGCTGCCGACGCCCGCCTAGAAGGCCTTGTCGCTGTGGCGGGGTCTCCAGGCCCAGCCGGAACCCTAGCAGGCGGGCAGGTGGTACCAGCGAAAGGCAAAGAAGGCGCAGATGAGCCCGATTAGGAAGCCGAACAGCATGTCAAAGCCGTGGTGCCGGAAACTGTACCACCGCGAGCTGGCGATGAATATGGCCGCGAAGAAGGGTGCCGACGCGAAGAAGGGCGCCGACGGAGAGACGATGGCCACGAAGAAGGGCACCACGAAGAAGGGCGCCGACGCGAAGAAGGGCGCCGACGGGGAGACGATGGCCACGAAGAAGGGCAGCACGAAGAAGGGCGCCGACGCGAAGATGAGCAGGTACAGCGGCGGGGCCGCCGCCTGCTGCCGTGCCGACGGGGATGCGAGCCGCTTGTTGTGGCGCGCGAACGTGTCTGACGTCGCCTGGTCGTGCGCCCTGTGCAGGTGCTCCCCCTCGAGGCTGGCCTGTAGGCGCCGGCTTATGGCTTGGTTGGCCGGGTGGGGTGGTGCGACGAGAAGGCGGAGAAGGTGGCTGCCGCGTTGGACTGGCTCTCTGGTGAAGATGGACTCGCAGAGAAAAGATGTTCACGGAGCAGAAAAGGGGTTGTGGAGAGAAGAAGTGCCTCCTCTCTGGCAGGGGAGGAGAAGCAACCCCGTTCGCCCACCTTCCCCCCTTCCCTCCTTCCTTCCTTCCTTCCTTCCTTCCTTCCTTCCTGAGGAATCAGAAGAGAAGCTCTCAGAATGAAGGGGACTCCCAGGCAAGGAAGGAACCTCTCAAGCAAGTCCACTGGCAACTCCACTCTCACGACCCCCTTTACTCCGTGGCCATTTTCAGCCTTTAAAGCTTCCTTAGAATTCCCAATATTCTATTCAGGCCTGATGATACATATACCATGTTAACCGTAGGATCACGGGGACCATCATAGTGATAGTATCGAAGGCAGAGAAGATGTCTAGGAAGCACAAGGTGGCCATAAGCCCTAGGGTACTCATGGTGATCTCCTTGAACATGCACCAACGCTCAGAAGGTTCTGAGCGTTGGTGAGGCCGAGTCGAAGGCGACAGCTTTCTGCTAGGCTTCTGTCGTGATGCCGAGATCGACTATTATAATGGAAATAAGCAAAAGTAACGGCAAATATCTCCGGCATATCATGGAATAACTCAGCATCTCCGTTTGAAAAAAGGGCTGCAATATCAGAAGTAGATGAGTTGGTAGATGTGGCCAGTCCACCAGAGGCTGATGGAGGGATCAAGCAAGAGGTACTATTGGATTGGATTGAGGAAGTAAAGCGTGACAGCACTACAACACAAACGGACGTTTTTCTTTTGAAGTTCTCTCTAGATGCCCTCACGCGGATGAAGGCAGAGTACGGATTGTATTTTGGTACTTGCTTACTGGTGACCTGACCTGTTGGTTCCTGGATGCAACTGTTGGCCCCAGGGGGGCGAATCCTTCGGTCCGGCACCCGAGTGGCACCGGCAGCTTTTTAAACATGACTTCGGAGCCCTCCCGCGCTGACGCTCCCTAACTCAATTTCACCACTCTTGCCGCCATTCACAAATTCATTTGTATTCGACAACCGCCAAAATGTTTTTCGCTGCTCTTAATCCCACTATCGTAGCTTTGCTAATCGGTGTTGTTACTCTTGCCTACTTCGTTGCCCGCAAAGGATTTCGTCACGATCCTCGCGAGCCGCCACTGGCCCCGCAGTCGATTCCCATCATTGGTCACTTGCTTGGGCTGTCTCGGTCGAAATTCAACTACTATGTCGAACTCGGGTAAGATTGTACCCTAATTCCGTCAACACTTGGTGATTGCGAGTCTGACCTGATTGTACAAGTCGGCGGGTGGACTCTCCAATCTTTACAATATCGCTACCGGGGCAGAAAATGGTAAGCAGGTACCGGCGCCCTTTGTTAACCGAATAACACAACAATGTTCCATAGTAGCATATTTGCTATATTGGCACTTTCCTATGAGTACTTTGTGGCCGAGACCACAGACTTCAGGAAAGGGCCTATCATGTTGATGTTTTGTCCTCCTTCTTCTATCGCAATTCTCCCTGACTATTTCGATTTGATAGCTGACTGCGAGCACAGTATGTCGTGACGAAGCCCGGGCTCATCCAAACGGTGCTGCGACAACACAAAGTTCTCGCCTTTCCGCCCATCCAGGCAAAATTCGCGTCCACGGTCTGTGGATCAAGCCCCGAGGCCCAGGCCATCTTAGCCAAAAACGTCAATGGCGATGATGGCGATTTTGGCCTGTCCATGGAGTCATATGCTGCGATGCGCACCGCGCTCAAGCCCGGTCCACAACTAGACGATATGAACCGCTCTATGATCCAGGAGGTTGTGAAAGCGCTCGATTCTTTACAACCAGCAAATGCTAGGTCAAACAAAATTGGCTTGTACGCCTGGCTGAGGGATGCTATTACGGTAGCAACTACGAGGTCTATCTATGGACCCATGAACCCATATGAAGATAAATCTATTGTCGATGCTTTCTGGTAGGTCGGGCCTTTTATGGACGGGTGTACGAATGCAATGATCCCCTGACTTCAAATTAGGGAGTTTGAAGGCGGCATGATGTCGATTCTTGTCGGTATCCTTCCTTCAATCACGGCTCGGAAGCCCATAGCGGCTCGGGCTAAGGTCACGAAAGCCTTTGAAGACTATTATAAAGCTGGTGGCGTAAAGAAAGCATCAGCTTACGCCCGATTGCGATACCAAGTCGAGATCGACCACAACGTTCCGTTGGCAGACATTGCCCGTTACGAAGTTGGAGGCTCGAATGCCATTCTAGTCAACACTGCACCTACAGCTTTTTGGACCTTGGTTTTGTTCTTTTCTCACCCAGGCCTTCTTGCCGAGCTCAGGAAAGAAATAGACGCCTGTACCAAGACAACAAACAAGAACGACGGATCTATAGTCAAATCTATTGACATAACCACACTGAAGGAGGCGTGTCCTCTACTGCTATCCTCTTACCAGGAGAGTCTTCGGTACTCTTCCATGGGCACATCCGTGCGCGAGGTCATGGAGGATACCTACTTAGACCAGTGGTTGCTGAAGAAGGGCGCTATGTTGCAGATGCCGAGCCGCGTTATTCATCAGGATGCCACTCTCTGGGGAAACAACGTCGCTGAATTCAACCCACGCCGGTTTCTCCCCGGGGGAAAAGACGGACCCCGCAACATCTACTTCCGTGCATTTGGTGGTGGGAAGACTCTCTGTCCAGGTCGACACTTCGCTACCAATGAGGTCCTTGCTGTTGTTGCAGTCTTTATTGCAAGGCTGGATATGGAGCCCGTCGGAGGGGAGTGGAAGCACCCAACTACGGTAAACACCAATGTCGCTTCGGTCATTATGGAGCCAGGTTACGATATTGAAGTTGGGGTCAAGACAAGGCAGGGTTTCGAGGGTGTTAACTGGGAAATTGGGCTTCGTAGTTCAGAGAAAGTGTTCGCCTTGGTCACAGAGGACAGTGCACAAACGGAATAGTTGATTGGCTGCCTTACCCAGGCAGGTCCATTGTCCTCGATAAAACAAGTCGAAAACACATCCTCTATGGCTTGCCGTGTTGGAGAGACTCGATTCAGAGACCCGTTAGGAGAGCTTTCTCATAGTTCTGCCGTATAATCGAATACCTCCATCAGCTTTCGACACTCAATTAATATACAACCGCCTCGAATCCTTTATCTCGTTTCCCCGGAGCAGAACTTTAGAAACAGCCGTCGATTGATGATAAAGTGTCGAGCCATTCATCGCATCATACCGTTGAAAAGTCTCACAATCACGAATCCTACCTCTATTACGACTAATTGCAGATCGTTGCAAAGTGCTCCGGCATCCGCTGAACGGCGTATATGCCTATGTCGGTCTGTTGGTCTCCTAACGCGCAATCGCAACCTTTTCCGCAGCTTGGCCTCGCGAATCCTCGAGTACGGCGAGAGTGTTGAATACCGGAAACAATGATACATTGTTAGATTTGAGATTAGAAGAGACACTACGTTCAAGGACATCTGCAGTCTTCCGTCAGGCCCTGGATTCAGGCGTCGTGGTTGCCATAGCCTTGGCGTATTACCTGGGCCATGTCTCCAAAACGCACGCACCGGTGATACATCAGGGCGCAGACAGTCCTACACTATCTGGTGTCCGGGTTTTAGGAGGAGTCTGAACGTGGGACAACATCGGGCCGAACTGCTCGTGCGCGCGGCAGCTCATATCTGAACTTTCGGTAAGCCGATCAACATGGAACCGCCTAACGCGGAGACCAAGCCCAACCAGCCGCGTCATAGAGTCCGAAAGTCTGGTACGAGCTACGCGCTATGAGTTCGGCCAAGTTGGGTGCTACATGCTGAAAAGCTAATTACCAGAAGAGGACAAGGCTGCCACGTCGCTCTGCAGCCTTACATGGTGTGCCGAGAAGACCAACTAATGAGCGACCCAGATTTTGAACACATTTCGGAAATGTCTAATACTGATTGGCCAAGGTTTCACCACCAATAGTGTAGAGAATTTGCAATATGCCTTCAAGCTAAACTTTCAGAGGATAAGGCTGCCACGCCTGCCCCGCGGCCTTTGAGAGAATGGCGAGTAAACTGTGTCACTGAGCGATCCAAATATTTAAACGGGCCAAGATGTTCCAAGGCTTTGGGAATAGACTCAACCATATGTCCGCCTGCTTGTCGTGAGACAAAGTCTCTAAACAGACTAGAATGCGTACCGGAATAGCGAAACACAACAATTTTCCCTAGTGACCTCGGGATCGTGCAAACCCCGAATCTGGGTCATGATAATCATCTCTGCGAATGTAAATTAGAACTAAAATCAGAGGGTAGAGGAGAGGCAAAACTAGAAATACAGGCCATAACCTCGACTTCGCTCCCTGGATATTCGACAATCAGCCATCATTAACTCCAATACTACAGAAGCACATAAAGCCCCCCCAAAGCTCACAGAATTCTTCCGCAAACACATATCTATATACTCGAACCAATATAATGAAGCCATTTGTGATTCTCATCACCACCATTGCCGTCGTAGCAGCTGCACACGGCCATATTGAAAATCCCGACCGAAACGCACGACGCCAGCTACTCGGTCGCGCACTCACCCTCACTGCGCGCCAGGCTGACGGCGCCGGCCCTTATGAAGGACCTATAAACCCCCTAGGAGGGGGCGAAAAGAAGCGCCAGAATGAGGACGGCGCTGGTCCGTTCGTGGGACCGGTAGCTCCAGGTACGGGTAGCAAGAAACGACAGGAAAACCAGACACCCCCTGGCTCCTTCGGGGAGACGGTCCCGTCGGGAGGGGGATCGCGTATCAAGAGGCGCCAGGCTGGCGAGCTTCCTGATCCCGTGGTGGCAGCTCGTCAATCCGAATCCACTGGCACGGAGGGTTAGATGACAGCCTTGATGGACAGGATGGGTCATACATGAGGAGCAGATCCATGAGCCTGGATGGTTTGATGTCCAATCGAGAACATTTGTCTGTGGCAGTAAAACCGTGGGTAATCGACACGTGCTGGGATGGCACCGCAGAATATGGGCTTTCATTGCTGTGCCGTGCACATTGTTACCTTGCCAACATTTCGAGACTACAAATCAGGGTTGCTTGCCTTTCCGGTTGACTATATATCAAGACAATATAGAGTGCCATTTGAAACATGTTTAACGATACTCACACGAGCATGATAAAGCCCTAGAAACAATGAATGAAGAGTGTACTCCTTGATTGGCCTTCACCTGATCTTGCTCGGCTGTGACAAAGTACTCAGGTATCCTGGCGGACCTATAACCATCACATCAGAAGACTCTAGCTGACGTGTTAATTATAATCTGAATTGATTCTGGGCTGGAGCTGTTCTCTTTGACCTTTGTCCGCCCCTGAATGCTGGGTCTTGAGCGTCTACCATTGTAGGAGGGAGGGCACCACATACATTTTGTATGTATGGGGGATCAGAAATGAAACCACTCCCCACTTTATCCGCCCTTGGCACTTGCTTCTTCCGTCGACCACCGTCACGTTACTGTAGCACACAGCTTGTTTCACCCTTATATGACGGATTCTTGTAAGACGATCTTTACCAAGAAGCCTTCTTCTAGCAGGTTTGACGAGGTGAGTGTTCCACAGTGATCTTGGAACTTCACTGGCCCCTAACTCCAACGGCTTAGCACGAGTAAGTAACTCATCTTGGGTGTGGTTCATGCCCTTCCAGAACAGCGCCCGGATACCCGACTATGAGGAACTCGACGGCTGACAAATTATGTATCAATTCCCCTCATTTGCTATTCCTGCATACCAACTTTACCAGCTCGCATTGCAAATGAGTATGTGACTGACAAATCTCATGCGCCCTTTGCTTACGTGCATGTTGGGCCCTGTGCTTCATGTGCTCGGCTAGATTTCACATAGAACAAGGTAGAAACAACCTCCGAGATCAATCGGGACTTACATTGTGCGTTTAAAATGCCCCAAGATTACTCATTCTCAGGTATAAAATATGTCACAAATGGTATCTTTGCTCTGACTCTTCTTCCAATAGCCCTCAAATTTCAGATTCAGCATTTCCCAGCAAACGTACAGCCTACAGGTCTCTCTAGCAACAATGTCTGAGCCAGTGACCCTCTCTGATATCCCTCAATTTGAAATCAAAATTCCAGCTTCAAGACCAATTGCATCTGCAGTCGCCTTCGCCAAAAAGCACCTCTCTAAAGGAGTGTTCAACCACGTTGCTCGCACTGCCTACTGGGCAGTTATTCTGGCCACAAAGGTCCCCCCATTTGCAGACTCACCGGTAGATGTGGAGTGTTTGGTTCTTACCTGCATCTTGCACGATATGGGCCTAGCCTCTTCCTCACTTGAGGAATTCAAAGGGCTAACGACCGACAAGCGCTTCGATAGACGGAGCAAACATTGCGAGAGACTTCGTCCGGTCTCTTGCCGACCGAGACACATGGGATGATACTAAGATTGAACTCATGTGGATAGCAATAGCATTGCACACCACTGGGTCCATTGCGCGCCATGCAGCCCCTGAGATCGCCTTGTCCCAGATGGCGGTTGAGGTGGACTTTGAAGGGCCTTTTTGGTCACCGTCCCCAGGGGGGGAGAAGGGAGCTTGGATCACTGACGACGAATATCAAGCTGTCACAGAGCTGTTCCCAAGGCTGGACTTCAACCGCGAAGGCGTGAAGAAAGTGATGTGTGGTCTGTGTCACAGCAAGCCCAGTACGACCTATAGCAACTTTCTGGGGATGTTTGGTGTGAAATACGGAACTGATGGAAATGGGGGTGGGAGAGCTCAGTATACAAGGCAATGGCAGGAGAATCAGCCGATAGAATTTCTGCTTGGTGGACTGGAAGCTCTTGAAGCTCTTGAAAGCCAATCATGAGCAGATCGGCACATATCACAACCAAGCTGGAACATCGCCGGGATTCTCTCGGGTTCGAAGGTTAATGAGTGTATAGGAGGTGAATTACAATATCTGATAGTACCATTAGACTTCATTTGAGGTCAGGATGGCCGCTCTAACAGAGAGCTGTTCAATTCACCTCGTTCCCAGAACTCTGTGCGCATGGTCGTTCATGTGCATGTTGAATCGAGCCGAGAACGATTATCCAAGACAGATTTCCTAGATTCAGGGTAATTGCGATAATCAGGTCAGTAATGAATCCGAAACACGATACTCTGTGCAGAAATTCCAAGCAAGTAATCCATACCGTGCTCTAGCGGGTACTTAAGAGGGTTACTATAAATACCTATAACTTTCTAGCTATCTCCTAACTACTATACTACTTCTCTTTCTTTAAAACTATTACTATAATATTTATCTTAATTTAATAGTTAAAATAATATATATTACTAAGTTTAAATAAAATCTTTAAGAATTTAAATAGATTTTAAAAGCTAGAAGTAGTTATAGAGAATAAAGGGTTATAAGAGTAGAAATAGACTTTCTTAAAAGGTTCCTTTTTTATAAGAATCTCTCTTTTAAATCTTTAAAGGTAGATCTCCTTTTTTAAAATATTAGCTAATTAAAAGAGAATTACTTTCTTTCTTTTTCTATTAAGTTTATTTTTAAATTTTAAATATTATTATATTTTAACTTTTAATTTTAATCTTTTTTTAATTATAAATTATTAGTTTAATTAATTTAAAAGAAAGATTAAAAACTTAGTAATATTAAATTTAAAGAAAGAAAGGAAAAAATAAGGTTAAAAAAGTACTCCTCCTTCTTTTATATAAGGAAAGGTATATTTAGCTTCTCTATAACTACTTCTTCTCTCTATAACCCCTCTTTCCTTCTATAACCCTCTCTTTTATAAGTCTATCTAGTAATATAAACTATTAAATAGCTAAATAATAACTTATATAATAAGGCTACTATTTATATTAAATCTATTAGAAGTAAGTCTTATAATAAGGATATTTAAATAGGTAAATAAATACTATAGTAACCCTCTTAAGTACCTGCTAGAGTACAGTATGGATATGTAGGAAGAGGGGATGTATTCGGCGAGGAAGCAAAGCGGCTCTACCTCTTTGGGTATCGAGATTTATAGTCACGCTTATACTTTAGTCAATGACAGCGACGCACGAAATGATACAATCATGCACTTATAATGTGGTCGATTACAGAGACGTGAGGAGTGCCCGCGTCATCCAAGGAGGAAGACTATTTACACAAGAAAGCGACAACCATGTACGTGTACACTGCACCATCTTTCCCAAGAACACCGTAGACACCAGCTAGTCGTCTAGCAGTTGACACGAATAGCCTGAGCAAAGAGAGAATAGGTGTCGGCGTGGTTCAAGTTGCGTGCGGCAGTCAGACCGCGGACACAGGTGTATCCGTAGCAGCTGTAGTCGTCGGTGCCCTTGACCTGGGTCAGGTGGGTTGCCTCGTGGACGACGACGTAAGGGCGGTCGGTGCCGTGGCAGGTGCTGGTCGACGCCGGGTAGGAGAACCAGGTCGGGCAGTAGTGCATGTAGCTCTGGCTGGGCACGGTGTAGGCCACAACAGAGCCCCGGCATGCGCCGGCCGAGTCGGTGCAGCGGATCTGGGTATTGCCGCTGGTGCCGCTGCTGCATTGCGAGGCGACGTTGTTGAACACCTGGGCGACGGTGCTACGTGTGCTCGAGGACGAGCTCTTGAAGTACTCCTCTGCTTCTTGTTAGTCACCCGCTACACAGTCGAAATCATTCCACCCTGACACCTTCGAAATAAACAGAATGGGGATTATGTTGAAAGAGAGTGATGCTTACCAAGCTTGGCTGCAGGTGCCGAGTTGGCCGCCGTCGCCGCACCCTGCGCGTATTGCACGCAACCCGACAGAGCCGAGGTCAGTGTGCTCTTCTGCGAGGTGCTGCAGGTCGAAGCGATGACGGTGCGCCTCAGAGGCGAGTTCTCGTGCACACTCGAGGCCTGGACACCGTCAACGGTCGCCTTGATGGCGGCGGACTCGATGCTGGCTTCTCCGATGATCTCGGTGGTGTTGGCTGCCGCGTACTTGAGGGAGCCCGTGGCGGCGATGTCGAAGTCACCACCGGCGCTAAGGTCGTGCATCTCGGCGACGTCCCACTGGGCCTCGACGGTCTCGCCGGCACCCAGAGTCTGGAACTCCTCGACGTCGACCATGGTGGAGTCCACGAAGATCTTCAGGCCACTGAATGCAACGTTCTCGCCTATCAACTGGGTCAGTTCGGCAGTTGAAATGACGTGTCAGATCTCGGACTCACCAGCCACGGACACGGCAGTCTTCTCAATAGGTCGCGAGTCCAGAATGCTTCCAGTCTTGAAAACATTCAGAGCCTCGCTGCCGGTGTTGGTGATCTTCGCCTTGACCTCGCTGTTGCCGACCATCTCAAGCTCGACATTGATGGGCGAGTCACGCTTGCTGATGTCGACAGCAAGGGCGTTGGCCAGAGCGGCGAGGTAGGGAAGGCTGGCGACGAACTTCATTGTGAGTGTTAGACCGGGTGATTAGCTTGAAGGCGAGAGATGGTGATGACCAGCCTCTACGAGACCTGCGACCATGATCAAAAGTCCGTGATTATATACTCAATTTCCTGATAGTAGCTGACGCCCATGGAGCAAGACAACCCCTATAGCACCACGTTGAGTAAGTCGTGAACAGCTCAACAACGGGGACATACAAAAAGGGAAGGTAACTTCTATTTTATTATGGATACCGTCCCGGGCTTGGCGGAGATCTGGTAATAGTTGTGGACTAGAATTAACAGCCATTAGGTCGGAAACAGCACCTCCTCTGGCAACCAGATGCTAGGTCGCTGGTCCCAGAAAGGGAGGTCGCGCTTAGTGGCGTCACTTATTCGAAAAGGCTTCGAATTGCATTCATTCTTTTCCATGTAAAGTTCACTGCTCACTGATAGCGTCGAGCTGCCGACATATCCGTGATAAATCTAACGACCCCTGGAGTCGTTCGCTTTCCTTACAGTATGCCTACGATATAGACGTGATGATCTGCCGGTATGCACCTCTTGACAAACAGCCTTAAGTGTGCAAAGAAAGCCAAGAAGCTGGATGACAGGCTTCGAAGCCTGGTAGTACAGCCAGTTACTCAACTGAGTATTCCACGGAGGAGCTGCTGTCAAAATCAGAACAATTGATTCTGAGACTTTCACTGACTCCGAGTCCAGACCTCGGGAAAGCACTGTTGCAGACCCATCGGACAAAGAAACCCCACAAATACGAACAAACGAAAAAGGAAGGTTGCCTCTATCTTGGGTCTACTTCTTGTAATAGCGTCTTGGGTACCCAGTGTTTTGATGCTTGGCTTTGTTGAAGACTTAACCCGCCAATTAACCCTATCTGATGCTTAGAGCCGGAGAGAGGGCGCAAATTGAACGTTCTGCCCCTGGACAGGTTCGCCCAGCTATTAGCCCTACTTGGCTCTACTTGGCTCCTGTCGAATGCAGCTAGCCCAGCACGGCAATTCGGCGATTCGAATGTGACAAGCACCGTAGACGAGGGACTTGGCATGCTTGGCTCGGCATATCTCCCCATTTGCATATGCACACTGACCACAATCCTGACTGGCGGGACGTGACCTGACCAAATACCATGCAACCTCCGTGGTGGGGCATCTCGTCCGTCACGAAGAACCCTCCCTCAAGACTCGTGGCGTACACTCCTGATGTATGCGCAGTCTAATGATAGGGATTCAAATCTATGCGCTCCGGCCACTCACAAGATCTCGGTTCACATCTGGCGCGTATCTTGTACGCGTATCCGGCACTTTATCCGTCGTGGCCTCGACAAAGCCTTGATCGTTTTCTGATGCCCGATCTGATTCTCTGAAGTGCCAGACAAGCTCCTCGTCTCCGAGCTCCAGGAACCAAAAGCTACACGCTATTGATTTCTTCGACTAGACCACACATGACCTCTCACAGCAACCGAGCCCTGCTCCTGGTCCTAGGCCTGTTCGTCCTGGGCGTCATATTCTTCCCAGGCTTCCCACCCACAAGACCACTAAGCGGGCGCGACCATCAATACGTGATGTCCGACCTCTCATTGGCCAACCTGGAGGTCTCCCTCGCGCAGGCGTCCCCCGCAGACAGCCCGAGGCTCTCCATCTCCGTGAAGAACACACACCCCTCGACAACGCTGACCCTGCTGAGGTGGGATTCTCCGCTGGACCCCCTCGCGTTGCAGCTGGGGCTCATCTCCGTGACGGCCGTGGGCGCGTCGGCTCCGATCGACATGCCGACCATACAGATCCGTCGCGCGATGCCACCCGACGCCGAGTCGCTGGTGACGCTGCAGCCCGGCGAGTCTGCGATCAATGTTGTCGAGCTGCGCGACACGTTCGTTCCCAAGGATACATGGTCCCAAGGCAAGGCGAAGATTAGTATGAAGGGCTCCTGGGGGGCTGTTTGGCCTGGGTTGAAGAAAGACGACTTGTTGGGAGATCCGGAAATGCTCAGTGCCCTGGGCGGAGGGGACGGCGTCTTGACTGGGGAGTGGGAGTCGCCTACGGTTGAATTTTAGGGGTGACTTATTAAGCCTCTGGATAGTCTCAACGATTGAGCATCTTATTGTTGTGCTGCGCTTCATACACGGCCGTTGTAACAGATCGTGGGCCTTTCACGAGCATGCGAAGCGTGGTGCGTCCCGGGGTGGCCACAAGTTCCAAGCCGGCAAGCATAGGGCGTGGTATGTGAAGTACAATACTCCGTTGCGTATTTTGTTTAGCCACTAGTCGCAAAGCTTCGCTTGACATAATCAGCCACATTAGTCATGCTAATACCTCGCTTTCCGTTCAAGGTCTTGACCATATCCCACGATATCCCCTTCCCGTCACCGAATATGCACTGGTATTTATACCAAAGGTTGCCCGGGTTCCCCGCCAACCTGTCTTTCAGAAATTGCAATGTCCACTCCTCTCGTTTGAAGCCTTGGACGACAGCTTCGTCCAGAATATCCGCGAGTTGGCCATACGAGACCGTGTCCCCTCCGATGTGCACTACCTCATTGATCGTCCCCTCCGGAACAAACACCATTTCGGCCGTCAGGCGACCGATGTCCTCGGGGGTTGACACCGTGACCCTGTTATCCCAGGAGCCTAAGGCGCGCGCGGTCCTCTTTTCGAGATCAACCACCCCGAAGTCGGCAATGAACAGATAGCTCATGATCAGCCCTGTGGAAATAATGGTCCAAGCCGTGCTCGTCTGCGACCGCAGGAGCCGCCGGACCTGCAGCATCTCGTCGAACAGATCTTGGGCACTGCCCTCTCCGATTTCCTCGTAGTCCACCCCAAACTGCCAAGGGAAGTATCGAGGGACGCCCGCCCGAAGTGCAGCATTGGCAGACTTCAGCTGCGTCCCCTTGGGCAAGCCATACCCACCCGCTTGGATGACGATCTCATATTTTTTGAAAACACGTGCCAGATCGGCCACATCGTCGTCGACGAAATTTCCGGGCACGAGGGTTGCACCCAATGCCTGCAGCTCCGCGTTGGAGCGTTGCTTCTCAGGCTTGGGTGAGGTGATTGAGTCGGGACGGAGTAAGACTGAGGATCTGACGTGCAGAGGCTTGGACGGGTGGCTTGCGAGTGCTGAGAGTATGGCTGTTCCCAGCTCGCCGGCTCCGACTATGAGGATCGAGTTTGGAGCTGCCATTACAAATTCGTGTCCTGAACTAAATGGTGTTGATAGCGGTGCATCACTCTTACAGAATGACGAAGTCTCACGAGCTTTTTCGCTTTTATAGTCTACATCTTGCGTATGCGTCAGCGGCAAGATGCCAAGAAATCCATCGGACGTAGGGGTTTAATTCAAGGACGGAGACTATGCCCGCCATCTCGATTATTAATGCCTCCCTGCCTTCATCCTTTGTAAGCAACGACCCGCTAAAATGGGGTCTGTCAACCTCTGTAGCCCTGTATTCCACGATGGCTCTCAAGGAGTATAAGGATATCACCTCTACGAATTCAAGGTCATGTCTATAAGAGTAATACCCTCATCATGGACAGATGCATATTTTCATAGATATGGATTTTGTGAGCATTCAGTCGTCTTTGAACTATCTCAAGATGACCAAGCCACGCTCGGCGTGATCATCTTTGTGTTAAAGAAACGCAAGTGCATTGGGTGGACTTGCCACAGCGCCCGGTACCTATAGACTTGGAATTAGCTGCAATGTGACAAAGAAGAACACACTACAGAAATATGAGGGAACAAGCTGCTTACGTTCATTGGTGAGCTGGATAAGAAGAATGTATATCGGCCAAGCGAGCGGCATGCTTTGGCGAGCTCTTCCAAGTAGAAAAGCTCACCAATGGGCATGCCCCACCCATCGAGAAGCCACTCGTGGAGATGCCACTGGACATCCCTACACGGCCAAACCTCCAAGGACCGCGAGTCGCCACATATGGCTGCAACTTGTGTGTTCCAAAGAAAACTGAGAAGTTCTTCGGATGGTTTGAGACCAATGTTTTCCGGCTTTTGCTTCTGGTACAGCTGGTCAAGGTAATCGCGCTTTCCGGCGGCCATGTTCTCGTACTGCTCTAGATATCCGAAGCGGATAACTAGGATATCACCAGGCTTTATTGAATCAAGATTCATGCCTTGGCACTTCAGGGTTTCGACTATTTGTGTGAATGGAACCTCGTACGATGAAAAAGTATCTACTTCCAGGCCTTGCTTCCGAGCCCATGAATACCAATCAATGAAGATGCCGCGGCCGGCAATACCCTTTTCAGAAACGTCTTCGATTCTGTTAGCTTGGGAGACGAATGCAACGATCTGGACGACTGTGAATCGTGCTTACGGTGGATACTGTTGGGATGAGTAGAAGCAGCGAATTCATCGGCTGTGTGACCCATATAGTACAGCTACAACTCAAGTTAGTTTCCATACTGGAAGCAAAATAGACACTATGACGGACTGCTTCATTTTGATAGGCATAGTGGCGGAAACCATCCCATTGCGAGCTGCATTGAGAATTGAAAGTCCACTATGAGATTAAGCTATCAGCCAATAGTTACAACATCAATGTCGACTTTACTGGCATACTTCGTCATCATGCGCATGCTTCAGTGGCGCCTTGTTCATCTACCTTAGTTCCAGGTTTCTTCTGGGGAACTTCGGATACGATGCGCCGGTCATTGACCAGCTGGGTGATGATCCGGTCAGTGAAATGGCGCCATGACATTTTGGTAATTGGAGACTGACTTCAAAGATATTCTCACGCCGGTCTGAATGCACTCTTTGGCCGCCTGACTGGCCCTTTCATCCGTCAGATGATTCAAAGTCCCAAGCTGGTCTTCAGGGCCCCAGAGGCCCCAGGCGTTGCCATGGGGGCCACTTTTGTCCAAAGGGAGGGCATCGAATGCGGGATGCTTCTGATGAGCCATAGCGTGCAGGTATTATCCAGCCTAAACCTGAATACTGAAGTGCCAGAAGAACTACAAGGCTCTCCAAGTCAAATAAGAATGCTTACAACGATGTCTATCATGCTGCCGAGAGTGCTGCATCGCCGCACACGGTACAGCAAAACCAAGTGATTGCGGGGTCCCGGAGGACCCCCGAGCAGCATGCTTCTCCATCGGACCCGGCCCGAAGGTATATGCAGCCTAGGTATACGCGACATCCACGCGCTGCGAGCTAACATGCAATAATTCGGTGCCTAGTTACATTGCGATGTCCCGAAGCACGATATTAAGGCACTGCATTCAGACTCATTCCTCGACACTTAGAGCTCCTTCATATGGGGATCATGGGTTGCCCACAAGAAGAAAGGTTGCTCTCTTAAAGGTTAAGGTACAAGCACTTGAAGTATGACTTGTGAAGGCCGTGAAACGACAGGTCCGTCGTCTCGGTGCGTACGACGGCGCTATTCTCGGCAAGATTCCGATGGCTCCCCGATGTCCTTTGCTGGTTGTCGGCTTGCATTAGGTCAACATCGTCTCTACTGGTCTTGTCCAAGATGGCGTGGCTAGGTCAGCACAATCGCGTTGTTCTCGCTGAGTAGGCGGGTGGAAGATGCGTCAGTCTGACTCGGAGAAGGTCCGAAGCGCTCCCCTAGCTAGAACATGACACGGGCTTTGCGGGGACCCCACGGGGGATTTCATGATCGGGGCCGGCAAGGTCCGAAGTATTGGGTACGGGAACGGCCATGGGACATGGGATGCCTGGCATTTATGTGTGCCATACCGCCCTTCCCCCCAGGAGACTTGGTTCTGTTTCGTCAAAATTCCTTGAGACCATAGTCCTTCATCCACAGCCAGCATGAACCGGAACGCCAGTAGCACTGCTGAGCCAGTCAAGATCGACCAAGAATTCATAGAGGATACCCACGGTCTTTCGCCCGAGGATGCGGAATTCATGCGGGCTTATGACGGTAAGGCTGTCAGGAAGGTATGTACCAACTTGTCACGAGACAACACACGAAACATGAGAACCCATGTTGACCGCATCTGCAATATAGATCGACTTTCGCCTGATTCCTGTAATGGCAATTCTCTATCTTCTTGCCCACATCGACAGAGGAAATATCGGAAATGCAAAAATAGAAGGGACGGACAAAGATCTCGGTCTGGTTGGCAATCAGTACAATATCGCTAGCACAATCTTCTTTGTGGCTTACATCATCTTTGGTCCGTTGCCCTGGCAAACGAATTAAAGACACAGTAATTGCTAATAATCTATAGAGGTGCCTTCCAACATTGTGCTCAAGAAGGTCCGGGCGAGTATCTGGTTGACGTTTCTTGTAATGGGCTGGGGAATTACGATGACTTGCATGGGTGTTGTGAAGAATTTCCATGGCCTGCTGGCATGCCGGGTCATTCTTGGCATCTTCGAAGTACGCAATATTCTTTGTTTCCTGGTTTCTCAACATTGCTGGTCTCCAACTGATCACCGGGATAGGCAGGCTTTTTCCCCGGCGCTGTGTACATTGTCTCGACTTGGTATCCTCGACAAGAACTCCAGCAACGCCTCGCGATCTTCTACACCGCCTCGGCTTTCTCCGGCGCTCTGAGCGGCTTACTAGCCTTCGGAATCGCGCGACTAGATGGGGCTCGAGGAATAGCTGGGTGGCGCTACATCTTCCTCATCGAGGGCGCAGCCACCGTGGCAGACGGTCTTGTGATGCCATTCCTGCTTGTCGATACCCCAGAGAGGACCAAGTGGCTGTCAGATGACGAGAAGCGTTTTATTGATCTACGTCTGCGCCTGTCTGGTGTTCGCACCAATACCGAAGAAGCTGACAGGTTTTCCTGGAAAATCCTTATCGGGACGATGCTAGACTGGATGGTCATCCTTGGCGTTTTCCTCGCCTGGGCCAACTCAGTCCCCAACGCCGCCTTCAAATTCACTATGCCCCAGATCATCAAGCAACTTGGATTCTCCACAGCCCAGTCACAGCTCCTCAGCATGCCTCCATATATATGTGGCGGCATCGCGGCGTGGGTGACCGGAAGATTTTCCGATCGTCTTTCGTGGCGTATGCCTTTTATCGTTGGCCCAATGTCAGTACTTCTAATCGCGATGGCTGTCCTTTTCAAGTACTCGGCAGATGTTGCACGGCATGTCGCCGTGATGTACTTTGGTGTCGTGCTTGCGCAGATCGGCATATACCCTCTCCTCCCTGATATCTGTGCCTGGACAGGAAACAATCTCGCTCCATCTTGGAAGAGATCCATTGGTCTTGCTTGGATGCTTGCTGCTGGCAATCTTGGAAGTAGGTCTTGTAAATGTCAATGTCTATGTATTTGGCTCACACTGTGACACCGGCATCATCGGAACGAACATCTTCCTGGACAGGGAGGGGCCCCAGTATCCTACAGGCTATGGAGTATCTCTAGGAGTCATCTGTCTCGGTCTGACGTGCGCGTTGATCTTGGAATTTGCGTTTTGGCGGCTGAACGAAGCCAAGGCCAAGCTTTCAGAGACTGCCATACGACAGGAGTATTCACAAGAGCAACTGGACTTGATGGGAGAGAAGAGCCCGTTGTACAAATACACTCTATGAACGAAAGCTTTTCTTGTGAAAATAAAAACACAGGATATAGCGCCGAGATGCGCATAATTGCTAATCGTATGAGGGCTTCAAAGGTTTCTTCCCTCGCGTGGTGTTGATCCAAGTGGTGTTCCTGAAGCACCACCCTCTGGTGTTGTAGAGCATAATCCATGTTTATTCAGTGTTATCCAATGCCCGGCAGCTGTGCTTAGCTGAAGGCGTGAGATAGTTACAAGCATAGAAACATGCAGTACGCCATTGCGTAACTCCAACCTTACTCGGGGATACAGTACCCTAGCGTACGTATGTCGGCCTATTACTTTTGGTAGTTCAGAAAGATACCGTGAGGCTGGGCAGCTGGGGACCTGTTCAGGTCTACAAGGCTACCGGTGCGGCACAATCAATTGAGCCAATTCAAAAGTTACGAAAGTGGCATCGCAAACCGCATTGACGCCCCCGGGCGGTCTCACAACCCGTGATTGCTCGATGTGTCGCCTGACATGTCCGTCATTTGCACAACTGACGATACGGCATTGCACATTCGCGTCAGACTTGAGAACCTGGGGACGACGGCTGCGCCACCACTTATGAACTACTAACCCGAAGAGGCCATGGCAGAGTATATACAATTTGGCTGATAGCACGGACAGGCCTCAACAGAAATGACCTCGTTACCATACTTGCAACCTAGTAGCGAGTGCTGTTACGCCTGAGCAACAACGGTTCGTCAAACTTCTTGTGCGACGGACACAAGATCACAAAAACAGATGCCGTTCGCCTATACTCGGACCACCGAAGGACCATTCGTCGCAGGCATTCGGCCGTATGACCAGGAACTTTCTATAGGGCCAGGATAACAATTATACAGCAAACAAAAGTGGTGCATAGATGTATATTATAGACTGGATTCTGTCCTTGTCGTCCTAAGCAAAGCAATTCAAATTTGACTCAACCCTTCCAACCTATATTCCAAGGCCAAAGTCAAGAGAACCATACCCGCCATGAAGACGACACTGATGCTGCTCGCAGCCACTCTGGCCACTGCAGATATGGACACCACCTCAATCGCGATGCCCATGATGCTTGCAGATGAGACCACGACCACTTCGGGATTTCCAACCTGGGGAGTAAGAGAAACCAACCCAAAACAACAGCCTCCATTGCGGTCACTCCAACCCTTGGGAAGGCACGTATCAAACAAGACTAACACTTTAGCAAAAACAGGTGACCTGCATGACCAGCGCGGTGTCCGCGATCGGCTGTGCGCCAAACGACGTCAGCTGCCTGTGCAAGAGCCCCGACCCCATGATCTCGGCCGCCAGAGAGTGCGTGGTGTCGGCCTGTGGGACTGCAACGGGGACACCATCGGTCGAGATGATGCCTCGAAGTATTCCTGATGCGCACTGTGTTCATCCGAATTGCAACTGATCGGTTCTGATGAGCCCTGGGGGTGGTGTGGTTAGTCTTGTCCGGGAAAGATGTTTTGTTTTCTTTGGTTGCCGTTGGCAAATATTGTGGCTTATTATACGTTTGACCCACTCGCGAACGAATGTCCAGGATACGGATGCCGGGGTGGATTGCTGCGGCCGGTTGTGAGTGGGGACGTCCTGTTGAGGCAGCCGAGTATCAGATGGCCGGCTGCCTTTCCGCAGAAGCTTATAATAAGGCTGGGCCCGAGTCAGCTCTGAATGCAATTCAGTTATTTCATACATACACATCACCATCCGTGCACGAATTGTCATCAAACCGATACTGCTTTTCCCTGGGTAACTGTAGACTGGGAGTCAGATTAAATCGATACCATAACCACTCCAAAGCCTGTCAAGCCAGACATAACTTGACTTACACAAAATGAGGTGGTGGGGCAAAACAGCAAAGATCAGCATTGACATTCGCGATCAGTCAATACCGCAGCAATGGCTCATGGAACCAGACCGTCTACCATCAGAGGAACAACATGCCGTGCTGAAGGCACCTGAAGTGTCTGGGTCTTTGACCGCAGAGGAAGTCGAAATGACCAACTCCGACATCGACTCGCTGTTGGAGGCATACCTCGCTCGCAAATGGACAGTACGAGAAGTCACCACAGCCTTCCTAAAGAAAGCAGTTATAATGAACCAGCTCGTAAGTTCACCCACGAATCCACCATCAAGAACCAAATAAATCAAAACTAACAAAACCCGCCCAAAAAAGACAAACTTCACAGCCGAATTCCTCACCCAAGAAGCCCTAGCCCAAGCAGACGCCCTAGACGCCCATCTCACCACAACCAACACCCTCAAAGGCCCCCTCCACGGCATCCCAACCTCCCTAACAGAACCAATCCCCCTGGCAAACCGCATCTCCCACTCCGGCATAGTCTCACGCATCACCAAACCCCCACCACCCACAGAATCCGCACCCCTAGTCCACCACCTCCTAAATGCCGGCGCGGTGATCCACCTCCGCACAAACATAAACCAAGCCCTCATCGGGCCGGGGTGCGAGAACAACATCCTAGGCCGCACGCTGAACCCCCTCGACCGCCGCCTCTCACCCGGCGGGCCGTGCGGCGGCGAGGGCGTCAGTGTCGGCTCTGGGTGTGCGATTCTCGGCGTCGGCGTGGACGTTGGTGTACCTGCTGCGTTTGGGGGGTGCTACGGGTTCAAACCCACAGCGGGGAGGATCCCGTTGGAGTGGGCGGTCGCAGCCGAGGACAACGCGAGGAATGCGGCGGGACCGCTGGCCCGGAGCGTAGATGGGCTGCAGGCGTGGATCAAGGCCGTGCTGGAGCAGGGACCAGCGCCGGCACCGTGGAGGTCGAACCTCAACCTCAACCGGGGCGCCTTCACGGTGGGCGTCATGTGGGACGACGGCATCCTCAAGCCCCACCCGCCCGTACGCCGGGCTCTCCGGGCCGCGGCCGACACGCTCCGGGCGGCGGGTATCAAAGTCGTGGAGTGGGAGGCGTACGACCACGACAGGGGCCATACGCTGCTCGGGCCGCTTTTCTTCCCTGGTCCCGCCGTGGTGCGGCATCTCGAGGAGTTGGACAGGTCGGGCGAGCCCCAAGTCCCATCGGCGCTGCACGCTCTGGAAGAAATGGACAGATTTCTTGGGAAGTCCGTCGTGGCTGGTGCTGGTCTCGTAGAAGACGACCCACAACAGACCTCGGCTGCCCAAGAGGATCGTGAGTGTTACCAGCGCGAGCACGATGCGTTGATGGCGGAGCGGGGGGTGGACTTCATCCTGGGGCCGGCGTATGTGGGCGCGGGGGCGCTGCACGATGACCCTGGATATTCCCACTACACATCTATCTGGGACGTCCTTGACATGCCTGCTGTGGTCCTGCCTAGTGGGTTCAGATGTGACAAGGTCGTGGACGTCAAGGACGAGAGTTACGTTCCTAAGAGCGACATTGAGGAGGTGTGGGCACCCTGTGAGCACCTACCTCTTTCGCCCATTGATACTGCCGCAGTGCTGACATCTATCTCTATTTAGACGACGCCGAGTTGTTCGACGGGTTCCCCATTGCGCTACAGCTCGCTGGGCAGCGGGCCAAAGATGAAGAGGTTCTGACCGCTGCTGGTCTGCTGGACCAAATCTTAAAGGCAGGCAAGGATCCGTAGAAAGAACGCCTAGTCGATGAATACTAGCAGAATCCTGACCCTTGAGGTTCCAGGCCGATATCTATTTTTGTGTCCCGTTGAGAGACGTTGCCAGTAAAGCGGGGACGCCTCGAGCACGGCAGGCGAGAATTCGTAGTACATCGCGTGAGCTCAACGGCTTACAGTAGGCGGCGGTTTGGGGAACCGTCCAGGTTTTCAATGGCTACTACTTGACGACCTCGGCGAGATCATACACTTGTAGACTAGGCACGGTGACAGGGACGTGTGTTCACGGTTTATCAATGTATCCTCCTGCGGGCAGACCACCAGGAAGTATACCGCGCCACTCGAATTGAGCCGTTTTGGCACACGTGCAAGGGATCAGCCTGAGCCCCACCAGCTCATTTGAGACTGGCCAGCAATGCCTCAGCAGACTCCCTCAACCTCACCTTAGCAATTTCAACATCCTTCAAGCTAGGCGGCAGGCCCGTTAGACTATCTGGGAGCGGCCTGGCCTCAGCCCGTGCCATCAGGTACTGCATGCACTCGATGGCGGCCTTCTGGTGCTTCAGTACGGTCTCGTGGCTGGTCTTATGCCTGTCGCCCTCATCGGGTGGGATGTTCAAAAGGGGCGCAGGGACCTTGGACTTGGGAGGAGATGGGGCAGGCACAGTCTCGTGGCCGACTGTTTGCGTCGATGCGTCCTTCCGCGAGATGGGCGGTGGCTTCGCGGTCGTGTTGCCGAGTCTTAGTGGGGTCGATGCAGGTACCATCGTGACTGCTTCGGGTTGGGGTGGATTCGGCGGGACGCAGGAAGCAGCACTGTTCATGGTCAACTGAGCGCGGCTTTGATGTGATTGTGGCGGTAGTCGCGATTGCTGCTGCTGGGGCATTTCTCCGGTTGTCGATGATTCCAGCTGTGAACGGCGAATCCAAGCAGGCGGGAGGTATTCATAGCCATTTGTTCGAACGAGGCCATTGGGGGTTTGAAACCTCTGGGGTGTGGTCTTGGATGTCGGTACTGGATATAGGCCGTAAGTAGCCATCATCTCAGCCTCACCTGGAGGAATGACAAGTCCTGGGATGTTGGGGATCGGGAGCTGAACAACGGGACCGGTGCACACCGGCCGGGGGGCAATGGGCCTAGGGCCCGTTTTTGGTGCACTTGGCTGTTGAGGTTCGACCCGGCCTTGCAAGGGAGACTGAGAGGTGATCAAGGCCGGTGGAGAGGGGTGAAAGTATTGCGGCGGCTGCTGCTGCTGTTGCTGCGACAGGGTAGGGTGGCCCTGGCCGATGCTGGTAGGAACGGCCGGCCTTTGACTCGTGTTAGGTGCTGCACAAAAATGTGGTTGAGGCACAACGCTCCGAAAGCTCGGGGCAATAGTAAACCTGTGACTTGAATACTGGTTCGGAGCAGCCCGGCTTTCCTGGTATTCTCCAGAGGCTTGATCTGTCCTCCTTGCTGCGGAGTGAAGCCCACGACCACTTTCAATGCTGTATGAGCTGGGTTGAGGAGGACCAGGCTGAGACCAGTCGGTCTGTATACCCACTGTTGACGGGCGAGGCTGGGTGTTTCCGGCCGGCGAATGCTCGTCGTCGCTCCCTTCACAATAACCGTCCCTTTCGCTCTCCATGTCGGTGTCGTCATCCGAGATCTCGATAGGACCTTCTGCTCCCCTTGGTTCGGGTGGTGTATCAGTCTGGGCGGATGCTGCTTGCTGGTCGGCAGTAGCTTCAGAATGATCCTGTTCTGCGCCAGTTGCCTGACTCTTGCTCTTCGTTTTGGCTGGGTAAGGATGCGTGGGTCTCAAATCGCCCATGAGTTTATGTGCACGCTCTCGTCGGGCGATGATGAAACATTCCTCGTCCATTTTGCTCTTGACCCACTCTTCCACATCCTCGATTCCCAGCTCGGCGGCAATATTTGCGAACTCGTGTTTCTGCTGCGTTCGCGCCTGGTTATAATAGTGATGGCGTATGGCTTTGATGCTATCCTCCGGGTCGGGCTCCAGGCCCAGTTTTGTACAGAGTCTCTTGAAGCCGCCTCTCTTGTAAACGACACCGCGAGCCTTTAGGTTCTCTTCTATTTGTGAATTGGACATGCCTTCCCTGCTCATGCGGAGGACCTCTGCCTGGCGCATTTTGCGTACCCGATCTTTCTGAGGAAGGCTGCGGACGCGGACGGTGTTGGCTTCGCGCGCTTTTCTCTCGAGATGGGCCTTTTTGATGTTTGCGATGCCTCGTTCTGTCGTCCTCCGAGGAGCCTGTAGACAAAAGGTATAGATGAATTAGTCGACCGCTCACTGAATGCTCATACTGATGCTGCTGCCAAAGACAGGCTTGCCCACCTTCGTCCTAATCCCCCATCTCAATCGCTGGGCCGAGACGGCCTTGCCACTTGTGTCGACTCCCTTCTCGATGAGGGCCTCGGCGATCGCCTTGCCTCCTTGGCCATTTCTTGTCCTCTCCTCAATCTCTTCTCTGAAGTCTTCGAGGTTTGACGGACCATTGCCTCGTTTCTTTGGGTACAGCCAGACCTCTCCAGTTCTTGGGTTGATGTCCTCTGGCAGGGGAGCCGTCCAGCTGAGGTCGGCTTCGGTTCTGTCGAACCCGTCGAAGAGATGATCTAGGACCTCATGTGGCCGGTGAGAGGTTCTGCGCAGCGAGTTGTTATTACTACGAGGAGCCAGCTGCCCATCTCTGAGCGACGGCGAAGACGAGCCAGGGGCCCATGGTGACTTTGTTATGATTCCGGCATAATTGAACCCGTGGGTATCTTCGGCTGCTTCTCGAGGTTAGGACGACAGCAGGTATGGCGGATGAGGAGAGGGGGCAGATACCTCGCGACGCGTCTCGGAAGGTGAGAAGTGTCGAGAGAGTGTTGTTGATGTGCGTCATCGCATGTCAAGACCCACCGCTCTGGCAGAGGGTCTAGGGGAGCTTGGAGCCAGGGGGAGCTCCCCGCCCCCACGTCCCCCCACTCAGGCAAACGGATGTCTCAACGTCACGTACCCCCCAACCAACCCATCAAGCGGACAGCAAACGGACAGCAAACAAACACCAACCCAACCTAACCTCAGCATAATACACCACATCAAATCATGACCTCCAAGAACACAAACGCCACATCACGTCCACCACGGCCTTTTGTGCGCGGTGTCGCAGTCTCTCCCACCACGCAATGTGCCCACTGGAACTCCGATCTGGACATCATCGCCATCAAACACAAGTGCTGCCGCCAATACCACGCCTGCATTAGCTGCCACGAAGCTTTGGCCGGCCATGCTCCACAGGTATGGCCACGGGAAGAACGCCACGAGAAGGCCGTGCTCTGTGGAAGCTGCAGCCGGGAACTGTCCATCGACGAGTACCTGGCCTGTGAGAGCAAGTGCCCAGGCTGTGCCTCTGGCTTCAACCCGGGCTGCGCAAGCCACTACGAGCTGTACTTCGAGGTTTGAGGTCGACATGGTTGGTCCGGTCCAGCCCTTCGCCGCATCATGCTCATGGCTCCATCGCCTCCTCTCACTACTGCAGATGAGCATTCCCAGACATGCGATGCTTGCTCGTTGACTGTAACAGAAGCGTCGTCTTCAAGTTTGCCCGAGCATCGACATGGGGAGCAAAGACGCTACGGGCCAGAACCCAGGGGCAACCACGCGCCACCGACGGCCAGATGGGCCCTCCTCCCACGAGGTCGCAGAAGCACAAGAGGGGCGGGGAAATAACACGTTATGTTTTAAGCCCCCTGAACTAACTATTAAGCATAATTAACCCAAGTCCTGCAAACACTGTATTGCCGCCACAGTAGCCCAACCGCCAGTGAATCCTTGGTGGTAATGCAGTGTGTGCAGGACTTGGGTAAATTGTGCTTGGTAGTTAGTTTAGGAGGCTTAGAATGTGACTTATTTTTTCCCTGTCCCTCTTATACTTCTGCGACCTCGTGAGGGGGCCTATCTGGCCGTCGGTGGCGAGTGGCCCACATGTCTACCTCTTCACGAAGATTTCACACAGAATAGCGCCGTCAGGGCTCAGGCTACTCGTCTTCATGTAGGACATGCCGATGAGGATGCCTGGGCTGTCGATCCCTCCGAAGCCTGGGTTGGGATCATGGCCGCCCCTCCGGACCGCGAATTCGATCCCGGGGAAGTTCACTATGCGCAAGACCTCGGAGACATGGTCGGTCGATTCTGGCTGGGCAAATGCACCGTAGCTCGAACCAGCAAGACTCACACATATACACGGCTCATTCACGTACGAGCTACACATTTCGTTGCCATTGGCCGGAGGATATGGGGTAGTGAGGTATCTCAGGCCAAAGGACGGGTGGGGAACGGGGGCCTTGCCAGTTCACCTCGACGAGCTGCCCGAATATGGCGGCAGGTTTATTTACGACCTTGGCACTACCAAGGACGACATCATCGACGCGATAAGAGAGGGAGCCCTTTTCGTCCTGGGCGAGTCCCGCCATGCTGTCTACGTCAAGACCGTGAAGCAGCGACATGATGCTCGACTCCGCGGGTGGATGAAGATCCGGCTTCTGGATGAGCACGGCGACGCTGCCGACATCGCTGTATGCATTATCGCCCCTTCAGGGCGAAAAGGGCGAACTACAGGGCCAGCAAGGTTCAAGGAGGGCAACGAGTCATTATTGAGCAGTCGGGCTGCGTGCCGAATGGATACATACGAGTTGCAACCATCCACAATCCAGGCGGTGATCTCGTCTCCTGTGCGTACTTTGTCTTGGAAATAGAGCACCACAATTCATAGTCCGTCAGCACCGGAATGATCGCGCGGCGTTTCCAAAAAGGGCCGTAAGCCGCCATGCCTTGATTAGAGTGCTCCGAAGGCCAGCTCCGTATGGCGCTTTCAGCTCGGCATGCCCAGTTCAGAAGGTGATCGGCATGCATATGAGGATTCGCCGAGCGCGCTTGCACGAATATTGCACTAAGAGAAAACAAGACTGGATGTTCAAATTCAACTATCAATTGATGATTGGCCGAAGGCTCCAGGTGAAAATCAGAATGAGTATGAAATTCCGGAGACTCTCCAGGCGAAGGATCACTTAATTCAATTGGCTAGTGGAGGGAGCCAGGGTATGACGCTTAAGACCGTCTTGCTGTTCAAGTCAGCATTTCGGATTTCCCTCCTGCGCCCTTCTCATGCCAGGGACATCATCAATTGAATCACAATGATTGCGAACTTGTCGCCTGAGACTGTGCTGTTGCTCAAGGAGCGGCTACTCGATCGTTTCAACTATGTAACCTACACTGAGATAGTGATACTTCTACTAGGATTTCTCTCCATAATATCTTCGTTGCCAAGGAAGAAGAGTCCAAAAGTATATGGTGCCCCAGTCCATGGCTACCGCTCCATGTTTGAGCCAACCCTCTGGTTGCAGATCAGATTTACCACTGGTGCTTATAACATCATCGAAAGTGGTTACCACAAAGTGAGTTGGACAGTTTATAAGTCGGCCTCATGAAGGTGCAACAGATTAGAACGCTAACTTCACGGCGCCACCTCGTTTAGCTGAAAGACATCCCGTTTGTCCTCCGCCGCTATGATACCGACATCACGGTCCTTCCGATCAAATATCTCGATGAGATGCGCCTCATACCCAGGAGCAAGTTGAATGGGAAGAAGGCTCACGTAAATGTAGGCTTGGAAACGGTTCGTAACCATTAAAGGTCCGTCTCTGACACCATACTTGCTCGCAGAACCTTGTTCCAAGGTGGACTTGGACCTCGGTGATGATGGAATCGGATCTGCACGTCAGTGTTCTCAACAGCAAGCTCAATCCTGACTTGTCGAACTACATAAGCATCGCTAGTGACGAGATGCAGTATGGTTGGGGCATCGACGTGCCCCGTCCGGAACGTGAGCCTCCACACCCCAACTTGAACGGCGCTCACGGCCCCGACTGGCAGATGGCTCAGTGTTCTTCTATATACTGACAGATAGCTATTAGACTGGACAGAGGTAGACATCCAGCAGACAGTGCGTATGCTGGTGGCACGCATGTCAACCAGAATTTTCATGGGCTATCCTGCGTGCAGAGAGGACGAGTGGCTTCGGGTTTCCATCAACTTCACCTACGACATGTTCTTGGCTGCGTTCACGCTCCGGATGTTTCCTCCCTGGATGCACATCTTTGTAGCTCATTTTATTCCGGGGAGATGGCGAATCCGTCGGCACATGAAGACGGCCAAGAGGTTTGTCGAGGAGATCACGAGGCAGCACGAGGAAACCAAGAGGAGAGGAGAGAAGGGGCAGGACACGCTTCTGACGTGGATGCTTGATCACGGCACGGAGAAAGAGGCGTCTGTCCCGGAGATGGCAGCGCGCCAGTGTGTACTTACACTCGCGAGCATCCACACAACCTCCATGAGCGTGAGCAACGTGCTATTCGATCTCTGTACGCACCCGCAGTGGTTCCCTGTGCTGCGGCAGGAAATCGAAGAGGTCATACATGCCCACGGTAAGATTGGGGAGGGAAATCTAAGTCACAAACAGTGGTTGTCCAAACTGGAGAAGATGGACAGCTTCATTGTAGAGGACCAGCGGATCAACCCGCCCATCCTGCGTAAGTTGAGCCACAATAAACACCGAGGGCACCTGGTTCTGACGAGAAGAAACAGTAAACCCCCAGAGGATCGCACTGGTCCCTATCACACTCAAGGACGGCACCAAGATCCCAGCCGGGGCGAGGATCGCGTGGGCCGGACACCACCACGCCAACGACCCTGCCACGGTCGCCAACCCGGAAGATTTCGACCCGCTACGAAGCTACCGGAAGCGCCATTCCGATAACGGGGCCAATATGAACAAATACACGGCCGGGCAGACTGATTCCAGCAGTTTGTCATTTGGCTACGGTGGGCAGGCCTGTCCAGGGAGGTACTTTGCCGTCGCCGAAATCAAGCTGATCCTGATGAGGTTGTTGGAATATGAGTTTGCGTATCCGGAGGGCGCTTCGAGGCCCATGCTAATGTTTGCGGACGAGAACGTCTTCATGGACCCCGAAGCAAAACTTCTAATGAGGAAACGGAGTACGGGTCAATGATTGGGCATGAGGAGGGTGTGCCCGGGTGTGGCGATCTGCTAGTTGCATGGCAAGCTTAGGTACCTAGGTAGTCACGTTGAGTCGGTCTCAAAATCATACATGCCCCTATCTTACACCGCAAGAGGGCTGGCACGATGATTTCGTAGCCGACATGTTTCGTCGCTGTGGCGTCCCAGGCCAGCATCTGAGGGCGCATAGAGCGAGTTGCATTGTGAATATGCCGGGTAAGGTTTTCTCTTGCTGCAGGCGTGTGTTGAATCTGCATAGAATCTGACAGGTGGCGTATGAGGGCCAGAAGCGCAGCGCCGATGTTGAGGATGCCATCTATCTGGGAACGCGGGTCGCCGCCCCAGCTGCCGTTGTCCGATTGGGTTTCGAAAGGATAACTGAAGTACCCAGGGAATAACCAGCGCTTCTTATCCCCGGTGACTTCGGTTATCATGGAGACCCACGCCGTATCACACACCGCACGCTCATGTAGCCGGGCGGATCCATATTCCTCGTCCAAGCCATCTGTTGCACGTTGGATGAGCGAGATGGATTCCCAATTATCTGCAAACTTGCGTTTGACGGACATCATGGCGTTCCACGCAGCTGATTTGTCTGATCAGACAAACGTACTGTCAAATTGCCAATTGTACGGTCTACCTTGTCAAACTACATCTCAATGTATAGTCCAATTTTCAGGCCGCCAAGTGGCCACTGCTAAAGCCTGTTACTCAGTTATTTCTGATCGCAGTCGGTCATCCCTACAATACTAGCCCGCTTGACTTGAGACCGAGCCCGAGGAAAATGTCGAGGCCGGCGAGGGTCTACTTTCGGACCAGATAAGATTAGGATAGGGTGTCGGACTTCTTCCGGCTTACATCCGTACTCCGTACCACGCCCAATTCGCTTGGCCGGTCATCCTTTTTTGGATCTCCGGACCCCTGCCGCGCGCCTCCTCAGGCTGACATATCATTGCACACCCAACGTCCTCCGCTCCCTCCATTTGTCTCCAGGCATATGTCAAAATCGTCCATAGGTCGTCTGAGCTGCCACCACAACGCTCCTGGATCGCCGGCTTTACCTTGTAATGTCTTCAGCAACACACCCACGACTCATCTTCGGCGGGTCTGGCATTGGCGACGACTACGCCACGCCGCAAGATGTCAGCGAACTCCTCCAGCGGCTGAAAGAAGCGGGTGTGAAAGAGCTCGACACTGCAGCTCGGTACCCGGCCATCAAGTTCGGCGCTTCCGAGCAGCTGCTGGGCGAGGTGGGCGCCGCCGCTCAGGGCTTCGCTGTCGACACCAAGATCCTTGTCCTAAGCGCCGACGGCAATGGCAGTCTCGAGCCGGCAAAGATCCAGGACTCGGTCAGCAAGAGCTGTAAGAACCTGCAGATGGGAGGGGAGAAGCTGAATGTCCTCTATTGTCATGCTGCAGACTTCCAGACGCCTTTGGAGGAACAGGCTGCCACCCTGGACGCTCTCCACAAGAAGGGCACGTTCGACAAGGTAAGCTTCTGGCTGACCATACTCCGAGCTTCAAATACTGTATCAATTTCTAACTAATTGTGACCAGCTCGGCGTTTCTAACTGGCCCGGGGACATGTTGGATCAGTTCATCGCCATCTGTGAACGTAAAGGCTACGTGAAGCCCACTGTCTACCAGGGTCTCTACAATCTTATCTGCAGGGGACATGAATCCCTATTCCCAACTCTGCGAAAGCACGGCATTGTTTACAATGCCTTCAGGTACGCAATCTCTCTTGTACTGCTTGTACCCGAATACCTCGACCTGACTGGACCTACAGCCCCCTTGGCGGAGGCTTCCTCTCGGGCAAGTTCACCTCTGGCAACATCGAGGGCACTCGGTTCGGCAAGGATACCATCGTCGCGTACTATTCCAAGCTCCAATATGACAAACAGGAGCTTCATGATGCGGTCCATGCACTCGACAAAATACTTCAATCAGCCAATATCTCGAAAATTGAGGCGGCTTTGCGCTGGATCTCGTACCACTCATCACTTGGCCCGGAGGACGGTGTCATCCTCGGGGCTAGCAAGCTGCGATACCTCGATGAAAACATTGCAGCAATAGAGAAAGGGCCGCTGCCGGCGGACATCGCATCTAGCATGGGCGAGCTATGGAGTCCACTGTCGGGACAGTCGTAGAAGGCCGCGGGAAATTGCCTGGGATCGATAGACAAGATCAATGACAAAGTCTTTCTAGGTCATGAAAACACAGATAAATAGCTGTAATACACGACGGATTAGAACGCTATATAGCGTTGAGCCAAGGATCAAAGAGTGTGGGCATGGAAATAACGACTCCAATGTTGGAAAGGAAACTTCAAAGGCTCAACCTCCTGGAGACATCCACAGCTGAACAACTGGGATTTGTCATGACTACTCAGTATGCTGGTGGTCCTGTTGAAGGTCTCTTGACTCCCCAGAGTCTCGTACCTCTCAGTAGATTTCTCCTTCGGACCATGTGAGAGCAGGAGGTACTGTACCGGGTTCCCGCGGGGGCCCGCAACGCTTCCATTACGTCCCCAGCCATTTATCATTTCAAGACATAAGCTGACCACAAGCGATGTGCTCGCTGCAGTCGATATCCCACTGGAGATGTTGACGAAGAAAGACGTCATGAAGGATACCTAACGAGAACAGACTCAGGGAAAGGAAGTCGGCAGAGGAGGAATAGAACCTCCATCATCACAGCTAATCAAGATCTTAGTAAGAGGTTAGAGCCTTTCTGGAAGAAGGAGAACCATTTCAAAATCCAGCCAGTCTAATTAGTCATATTACTGGTTCCGTTTCTATTCCGTATACAGCCGTAGCCATACGCAGCGCCTTCATACAGTCATATAATCTTTACGGCCGAAATGACCCAACTCTTGTGGATGCGTGCAAAGTGACTTGGACGAGCGAGTCAGCTATGTCTACGTTAATACCTGTTCAATCATCAGCCCCGGTTCATTGCATCAGGCAGCAAGATACCATCCTTATGGCTGTTTACAGCCGCTCAATGATTTAATCTCACTGGACCTTTTTTCAAAGGAGATCCTGACTCGTGAAATGAGATCCTGCTGGCTCCCATCCATATGACATCTATCTATCGGACTATCAACGACAACCAAGAGCATTGAAGGGCATGAGATGCCAGATTCTGGCCCAGCAAATCAATTCCGCTCCGTGATACTAGATGGACAACTCAGTGGGTGCTCCTCCTCAGCATCAACTTGTCGAATCTCAGCTGGAAGTCCTGCCAGCTCCCTGTTGCGCTCAGCCGCATTTCTGAAAAATTGTTAGACTGTCCGCCAGTCCTGTGCTTCGGTATACAAGCTTTGTGCAAAGTCTGGTCTCAAAGCGAGACCTCGCCTTCACAAGTAGGTGTCTCTGTGGGACGACGAGGGCGCAGCAAGTTGGTGATGGACAGCCGAATTTCAACCTCTACGTATCAACCAAACACAGTCTTAGCTGTAGCGCTGGCGAATAAGGAAAGCATGCAAGGCAATGTCATTTCTATCGGATCTCACCGATTGTGGCACTCAGATATTCACTCACCCAATGATTCGCCTCAGTTGGCGACTGGTGGATCATTATAGCTGTAACAGCACAATACCTGAGTAAAGGCGAAAGCCGAGCTTGTGCTCCGATCCTTGCATATGATATCATGTTTCAATGACATCTGTACATGGCACCTCGGCCTTCGTTCCTGGGAGTGATGTGAAGCATACCAAGGTGATTAAGCATCAGCTAGGTCATGCAAAAATATCGTCACCGACCTATTGTGAATCGTAACACAGATTGACTGGATAGTGATCGTTGGCATCTCTTGAGATATCTCACCTATCCTACCGTCATTCAAGCTGGCCCTCAATGTGGTAATATTTTGTTCCCAATGCGTAAGCCTCATGTTCCGGTGTAGTTCCAGCGAGGACAACTGCAAGGCAAACTACCTAGGTAGCCAGTGCGCTGCATATAAATACGAGCTTGAAGCCAATAGCCTCTATTTGACGTTTGAGCAGAAACAGCGGCTGTCAGCACCCCTGGCCGATTCTACACTTGCAGCACCCTTTTTTCAATCTTTCACCGCGCTGTAGACGTTGCAACCAAATCATCCAACATGTTCCAGCAGCTTGATGTGCCAGTCCCGAAACATCGGCATTCTGCCTCTGGAAGCCTGAACACGCTTGAAAGCCAGCTCAAAACCTCCAGCACACCGATCAAAGACACAGTACTGAGTGATACACAAGATGGAGACCCTCCTGTTCCGAACTACAAGCCATTCGCGCTCCGATGGCCATTCTTGACGATGATGCTTCTATTTATCTGCTCTATGATTATCCTACTCGTTGTAGGCCTACGACGTCTCCCAGTTCAAAGTTCAACCAGCCTCACTCAGCTTTTACTAGGCCGGCAGATGCCAGAGCCCGGACTTGGTGCTCCTCTTGGAACCGCAAACACTAGGCACAGTACGCATCTTCCACAGGCCAAATTACCAGGCCAGGAGCGCTCCATTAATGCGGTTGTGACCAACACTTGCCAGCAATGGTATTTCACCCGCCCTGAAGATAACTGCACTTCCATTGCGACAGCCCACAATACCACAGCTCAGCAATTGTACGAGTGGAATCCGTCAACCGGGCCGCAGTGTGCTTCACTGAAGCCAAAATCTTGGCTTTGTGTGTATGACCCGAGTCCTGCGGCTTCTCTTGCTCCTCGGCAGGACTGGTCGACAATTGACTGGGACAGCGCCCTGAACACTGTTCAGTGGTCCACCGCACTTGAGACCGTGGATTGGAGCTCTGTCTTCAACAGCTTTTCAACGCAGTCACCTATATGGTACTGCTCCCCCGTCAATACTATGTATTGCTGTTTTGGCACCGATGGAATACCAGGGGCGTGCGAGTGCGGGCTTCTTGGTGGCCAGTCTACTTGCACTTGCACATGTGGTCCTACAGGAGCTTTTGCGAGCCTTGAATACACCAAAACTCCCAAAAAAGGATATGCGGCCATAGTTACAACAGCTTCTACGATAACGCACTCGATGACCAGGTCGACAGCCACCAAGACAGAAGTAACCAACATGCCGTCGCCTCGCTCCCAAGCCAGATCAATTGCACCATTTGAATCCCTAATAACCCTCGAACCTTCATATATAGCAGGATCTCACCCGACCATTTCACCGGACGTCTCGAATTCTATACATGGTGAGCCGGTCTCAGTCAAGGTGGGACGGCGAGTCAAGCAAGGCGAGCCCAACTCTTTTGGTCAACAGTCCGGATCCAACACATCATCACCGACCATCGACATGCCGCCAAGCCCAACAGTTCAAACCAACATCGGAACAGTGGTGCATGTTAGCGTCGGGAGCTACTTCGTTAACATGTTCATGCCTGTGCTGCTCGGAACCCTCCTTCACGTTCCCGTACACATCCTCAGCGAGAATATCAAACTGTTTCAGCCGCTGCACGAGATGACACGTGAAGGGGCGCCGGCAAAAGATTCACTTCTTCTCAGCACGTTTAGCTGGAGGTACCGCGCTGCCTCAATACGTCTACCCGGTCGTCAACGTAGGGGTGTGCTGCCGCTTCTTACACTCGCACTTGACATAGCTGCCAACATATCCACAGCCCTCGCTGCGGCTTCTGTCGGGTTCCAACTCAGGGGCGGTTGCCATCGCGGCGAACCAGCCTCGGTGGCTTTGGGCTGCGGCCTTGAGCCCAGCATTTCCCTTATACCGGCGCTCTTGCTCATTGGTGTCTTAGCTATCATGGGGTTGATGGTTTCCACAGCCATCGTTCTGCTGGCGAAATGGCGCACCGGTGTGAGCCGCAACCCATGGAGCATTGCCGAGACGAGGGCACTAAGTTTGCATCCGGGCCTGCGAAAATTCACGCAGCTTGTGGGTCAGGGAAGCGGCGCTTCGGAGTTGCTGAAGAGTTATGCATTCGCGCTGGGGTATTTCAGAGACGAGAAAGGCCAGCAATGTTACGGAATCATCCCTCGTGCCCCTGTCTTGGCCACAACAGACAACAATGTCAACCCTGCAACGGCTGGAACTGACAACACGGTGGATGGCAACCTAGACGCCAATGGGCTTTGTGCGTCACGACCGACAAAAGCTCGACTACCTGTTGCGTTGAGCAACGTCGAAAGATGCCTCTTCCTCGTCTTTCTATCCGGCTTGATCATTCTTATCGTCTACTACCACAACGTGGACAGAGCCTCCTCTTTCGAAGATTTCATGGACGGCGAGACCTTTGGTGTCAAGTTCTTGTTCACCCTCATCGGAACGGTGATCGCATCCTTGTGGTGGTCATTCTTCGAAAGTGAGTCCAAAGTTTCTCGTGAACGCCAGATGACTGATGTGCGTGAAAGCGATTGCCATTATTTCCCCCTATCATCGCCTCTCGTCATCCGCAAATATCACCTCCGCAGCATCATTAGCGGTCTCACGCCCCACTAACACCTTCTCTGGCCTCCGCGCATCGATGAAGCACCGCGATCCGTTCCTCGCGGCCGTCTCACTTGTCGCCATGGCGGCCGAGTTCCTGCCAATTTTCTTAGCGAACGTCCCCTTTAACATGTCGGAGCTGCAGGCGGTATATGAGTTCAGCTACTGGGTCACTTTATGCATCGTTTGTGTCATGGTCATGCTTATCGTGGCCAGCTTTCTCATTCGCTGGACAAGGCTCCGCGCGGATCCCTCTACACTTGCCGGCGCTATTTCTATTGCAATGGAAGGGAACATTCTTGGATAGTTGAATAGTAGCAGGGACGAGGAGGTTCGGAGTCCCAGGACAACTCCTTAATTCGCGATTGGTGTGATACTGACATTCATTGCAGTACCGAATGAGGGATCGTCCGTAGGATGCTGGACTTTGGATGCCGATCTTGTAACGTCAAGCTTCGCCCTCCTGTTGTGGGATGTGACCTGTTTAAGCCCTTCTGCCAGCTTCTGTCAATTTTAGCAATCATTGAAGCTAGTCACAAATTGAACACAAATTCGGTAATACCAACTCACCGCTCAGGCTCTCAGGGGCTTGCGCGAGGATCTGGAGGATGAGATCCGAAGCATCGAATCAGCTACTGGCAGGCCGAACCTTGCCATGCAAAAGATACTTAGCTCACTCCACATTGATGCCGTATAATTGCCTGACGATCCACGGCGTTTTGGTATATATGGATGTGGACTGTCGGAGTGCATCTGAATCAGGGAGTTTGCCAATTGTGGTCCGCCTGCGTGACGAAATAGCCGGGCAATCAGGCTTTGCTGCTCTTTACTTATCATAGGAAATTTATTACTTCAGTAGTAGCTTTTCTCTAGTTTTAAGATCCATTTCGAAAACGGAGCATTCTATTTTATCCGGGCCATGTATTGTCAGTCCTGTCAGGTCTTGTCCTGGAAACCTGGTTCGACAGGTCTCGAATCATGCTCATGTGAGGCACTAGCCAACGCTTTGACATGGCCACCTCTTCAAGCCTCTGAATCAATGCTCTGAGTTTGGTTAAGCGAGCGCACAGGAGACTCTGGAGGACCTGTCTTTGATCCTCCTCGTCAAACTTCCATTCTGTAAAGCCAGTATCTGTGGAATGACTGTGAAGTTGAGCTCATATTCTCAGGGTGGGTTGCCCACAATTTCAGAGAGGCGTGAATCTCACCTTTTGATGGATAAATGCTCAATTACTGACGAAGGACTCGATTCTGGATTCAGGAAAGACTGCCTTCGGTGAGAAGACTGAGGGTGCCGAATACTCTGGGCTGGCCCAGGGTCGATAGCTGCCGTCACTTTGATTATGCTGGCAAGGACTTTATCGCAAATGCAAATCAGTAGCATGGCATCCCATGACTTGAGAGGATATTCTCCACACTGGAGACGCAAGTCGCATCTGGCCAAAAACTCCTTCTGGCAAGAGAGGACGTCATCCACCTTGAATGATATATTCCCAGGACTTGAAGCGCGTGTGGCCCAGACCAGATATATTTCGGCCGCTTCAAAGGTCCGGAGCAAGTCGAAGCAGCCACAGCTCTGCCCGGATGGCCCGTGATTCGAGGAACTACCCGCCGGCCTGTCGTTGTTGCCGCTGTTACTTGGCAGGGCAGACGAGAGATCGGTCACTACTAATGCGCCTCCAGGTGTCACGGTCTGCGTGAGGGCGCCCTGTGCATGTACTTGGGCAAAGGTATCGCTGAGACCAATGGTGCCATGGAGTGATGGGACCATCCCCACGGTATCGAAGAATCCGGAGTCGGAAACCAGTGGCTCGGGAGGCTCAAAATCGGCATCAGCTTGTAAGAACTCGTACAGTGAAGCATCACTATCGACCATGTCCAGATTGGCGTCCTCTATTGTTTCGGACGCCCTTCCGTTCGGGGTTGTTTCGACTGAGCTGGGGGGTGTCAAGGTGGCCTCGGAGCCCGCTGCCTCGGCGGTGGAGTGCCTGGTGGAAGGAGACGAGGGACCATACAAGCACCTCAGGCCCTTCTCCTGGCAGCGTTGGCAGCCTTCTTTCGCGGCGGTGCATTTCAACTGCCCGAAATCATCAGTCACCCAACCAGGCGGGTGGCCAGGGTTCGAGGGTCCACCTACCTTTTTTCCCCTGCATAGATTACAAGCGACCCGTGCAAATTTCCCCTGGGATTTCCTTCCGAATGGAGCACGCGTTGTCTCGGCAATGAACCTGGACTGTCTATCGCCCCGGAATTCTTGTCTCAGCGTCTGGAACATGGCGTTTGCGGCAGCTCCTTGGGCATCTCCAGAACCGTTGGAAATTTACGAGTCTTACCCAACATACTCACTTCTCGGCGCATGTGGGGCACGTTTTTATAATCTAATATACTAGGCGACTGCCAGCGACCGAAAGCCTCGCTCGCAGGCCAATAGTGCAGCTTGGAGGAGTCCCACGTCAGCTTGCATCGAAGGAACTCATGCAGATTGGAAAGACGCTGTTGGAACTTATTTGCTTGCTCGGAATGCTCAGCTCGCGTTTCCAAGGGTTTTTCTTTCACTTCAATTAGTAGTGACAAGGGCGATCAGTCTGCGGCTAAGGTGGACGTGCATGTCACAACTGTACCGTAAGCCCAACAGGCACCAAATTGACGAATAATTCATCCTACGTCCCTGCCCTACCCTGGCCCTTCGGCAAATGCCAGAACGTTGTTCTTGCTTCGTGACATCTCTTTGTACGTCCCAGGCCCGGGACGAAGCAGATCAATGGCATACTTCTGTTGAGACCCACAGTAGGGAGGTCTGCCCACCTGTCTTGTCCCATGCTTGCCTCTCAAGTACATCTCACCCACTTCACAGAACATCAACAGTATGGTGTGGCCGCAAGGAGTGCTCAGGCGGAGCCTACTGGTCGTTCGATAGCGCCTAGTCCTTTACCTCAGCTATGGCTGGGCAGCTGGGGCTGTTCTTAGTTTTATTGCCAGTCCGGCACTTGATTAGGCGCCTGTTTGGGCATTGTGAGCATAAGCTTTTGATGGACGATAATGTATTTGCTCAATTTGGAGTAGGTTTCCCATGCCCAGAGCCTATGGAAACTACCTAACACCTTGGCATTTCAGGCCCCAACCACGGGGCGGGGCTGGGATAGTTAACTTCAAATGCTCCAAGGTTAGTCTGCCAGAACCACGTCAGATCAAGAAACAAGAAAATAGGATCATAATACCTGTGAAAGGCTCCAGCCAGATGGTGACGATCCTGTTTCGGTGGTCTAGGCAAACCCTCAAATGAAGAAGGGCCCCTTCGCTTTTTGTGAATTAAACCCAGGATTGCCTTCACCCCTCAGCATGCAAGTATTCACTGAATGCCGTGGTATGTCAGCTGACCCCCGGGGCCCTCCGAATGGTCGCAGATTGCCCACACCCTTCCGCTCAGATGGCCCACCCAAAGCAGTACTGTTACGCGAAAGCGGATCGATATTTGAGCACCTCACGTAACACGTAGTGCAGACCTTGCATGTTGTGATGCTTACGCCACAATCCTACGGTAACCCAAGACATACAGCTATACGCAGTGGTTGGTTGATTTCTCCTCAAATATCGCTATCAATATTTAATAGCACCACCTCTCCACTTTTTATGTAGAAAGCAGCGCCAGAACGAGAGCCTTCCTTCTTGCATGTCTGAGCTAGGCTTGTGCCAAGTGAAGTTTCCACCAGTAAATAGTCTCAATGGAATGCCCGTCGTTCGGCAAAAAGAGTCAATTGAAGTCTCACAAATATATAGTGCAGTGGTCAGCAGATGGATCGACAGTTTTAGCGATAACAAGAGGGCCCTTTCTCATAGAGTCTGCCGCTTGAGACCACCGCCCCTTTTTCCTTCACGTTGATTGTAATATGCGAGGTGAAACGTTCCGTGCATTACTAGTTGACAATCCCGGGTGTCTGCCCTACCCTGCCAGAGACTCATGGATGCCACATAGTTAGTTGCTGCGCCATGACATGTCAATCTGGCTTCACGGCATGGTGTCCCCAAGTTTGCACAAGATTATGTGGATCTTGCGATTGGGTCAGCAAGGAAAGAAGGTTGCGCCCTGAGCCTTGGGGCAGAACTCAAAGTGTATGTGTGGCAAACTAGATAGTTGCAATTGTGTGTTGGCCGGCAGAAAGCGGCGGATATACCAGTGAACTGAAAGTGAGCTGGCCCTCATGGATGCGCGTAGAGATTCCGATGGATATCTTTGTCGTTCGTGTCAGGCCACATCAATATAACATAAGAACAGCGCTTGAATTCCATTTTACCAACTCAACGCGTTTGCTCCGACATCGAACAGTATGGAGTTGCTATGAAGCACGCATAACCTGGTGCACTGACACAATGCCATTCTTTCCACGGTATCTGGACGCATCTTCATAAATGGCGGCACCTTACTCTTTTTTACTGACATGGAGTCTCTGCGTCCTCTCTTCATGTCCAGGCTGTATGCACAGGTGCTGAATCGTGTTTCCCTCGGGTTCTTTTAGCGCAAACTCTTGCAGTCCCAGACCAATTTGAGTCTTGTGAATCCTCTAGTCCCATATAATCTGAATCCTGGGCCTCCTGGTGGGTCCTTGCCCGCTACCCTCTCCCGGCCCCAACTGCGGCTCCCGGTTATGCCGTGCTTGGAATCGCTCCAGAAGCCGTGCCTGTGCCTCAAATTCTTCGATGCTGAATCGCGTGGGCGAGTTCGAGGGTGGTTGCACGCCTTCCGCTGGCGCCGTGCGCGCGGCCGGACCGTGCCCAGAGGTCGTATTCGCACCTGGTCCAATCTGGCGGTATTCGCGCACGATGGCCTCCCTGCGTGTCACGTTCGGATCACCCAGATTGGAGGCCAAGCTCGCCTGTATCATGGCGTCGCCCGTATTCTGAGTGATGGATGCTGTGATCGCCCTTGTCTCTGGTGCATCATTCGTCGAGCGGGCGGCAGGCTGGTCCTGTGCTTGATCGATGGCCGCGGATGGTGCAGGAGGTGGCGTGTGGAAATGGCACCACGCGTTGTGGCAGATGTAAGTATCACGGTGGATCGCCAGGCATGGCCCGCTGCAGACGCATTGGTAGCAGCCGACACAGTACAGCAGCGGTATGCCGGAGTACAAGCTCATCATCTTGGTTGGTATGTGTGTCTTGTCCGTGTGAGTGTGGCTTTTGGAGCTGGTGCGTTTGGTGCAGGTCTGTTGGAACAAGGGCGTGATGGAAAGCTGACGCTGGAATTTGAGAGAGCCGATGGTCTTGCGCCCCAAGTGTCGCCGCGCTCCTACTCCGGAGAATATAACGAAGTCCTGATTCAAATTAACCTCGGTGACTGCTTTGGAAGGCTGTCTCGCGATACCGCCAAAGCCTGCGTGTCACTGAATGTAAGGGGTCAGGCTGCCTTTCGTAATAGTCGACTCACACATCATTGACATCTATGACAAGCTTAGTGCAGTTTCTACCGACGGCAGCCTTATTTTTTCAAACACCGAAGGCCGCTTTCTGAAAATATGATGATTGTTGGAGCTACGATGTTTTAGAAGTGTCGACCTTGAGCTTTGTATGTACGCATAGCCCTCCCCGGACTCAATATATAATACGCATCCTTGAGAATATCTGACACCATCAGTCGCCAAGATGGTACACCAACGCCCTCAAGCACTCGTGAAAGACTCGACCTTGACAGATCCACCCAGAGCCTTGGTGGCGAAGTTGAAGATACCATATCGATAACCCATGAAAAACTCCCATTCATTATTCAGGGTCAGCTGCGACCCAAACTTCACGAACGTGTTTCCGTCAAGGCTATACGAGAAGGAACCCTTCTTTCCGGAGCCAGGGGTGATGTCGACGTTGGTGCGCAGCCAGACACGCCGTTGCGAGATAGGCGTGGTCGCAGCCTGAGAGCCCGTAGACGATGTGGCCCATGTGCTCTTGACCATGCTCAAGCCGTTGTACATCACAATGGTGTAGGATGAGCCGGACCTCTGGACGGCAATATAAGCGGAAGCCTGTCGGAGCAGCGCGAGGCCGGCGCGGTCACCGTCGGCCAAGGAGGTGAAGTCGATAACGACCGTGCCGACCCCTTGTGGGCCGTGGATTCGTTTTGTCAGCGTGTTCAGGGCCATGTATAAGTCGCTCGTCACTGTTGCGGTGCTAAGAGTCAGTCCGTTTGAGACCGTGAACTTGGAGTTGTCAGGGTTGTGGTTCCATTCCCATGCTGGGCCAAGAAACGTCCCAGCGAAACTGTCTGTGCCGAGCGTGGACTGGACGGGCCTTTGTGTCACTGGGTAGGGATATGACTTGCCCCACGCCCCATTCGATAGGGTGACAGCTGGGAACCCATCAGAGCCCCAAGTCACCGGCGCAAGGACCGGAACTCGGCCACCCGGGTAGTTGTCGATGAAGGCCATGTAGTACCACTTCCCATCAGGGGTATCGACCAAGCTGCCCTGGTGAGGATTTCCGGCTCCAGAGACTGGGGCGGCCACGCTCTCGACCAGCGCCTTGATGGTGTACGGGCCCCACGGGCTGCTTGCCTGAAGCACGTACTGGCTGCTCGCCGGCTTCGTCACGAAGATGTAGTATTTCCCATTGCGCTTGTACATGCGGCTGCCCTCTAGGGTCCCAATGTTTGACGGCGTCGAGTACACGTTCTGCTTGCGAGCCTCGGAGAGACCATCCGCGGATAGCTGTGCAACGCTGATTTGAGTGTTCCCGTAGGCGACATACATGATGTCATCGTCGTCAATGAGGAGCCCTGCATCGTAATAGCAAGTGGCGATCTTGGCTTTCTGGGACCAGGGTCCTGTCGGCGAAGGAGCAGTGAAGACATATGTTGTCCAGTACTCGATGCAGCCGATCCAGTACCAGAGATTGTTGCTCTTGCGGTACTTGAAGATGGCCGCGTAAATGCCTTTGACGTAGGCTTGTTGGCCTCCTGTCAAGTCGTACTTCGTGGCCCAGCCGAGTGTAGGGACTGCATGGCTGAGGTACTCCCAATTAACAAGATCATAGGAGCGTAAGATAGGCGCTCCAGGGGAGTAGTGCATCGTTGAGGCGGTGTAATAGTACGTGTCGTTTACCCGGATGACCTCATTGTCGGCGAGGCCTTCCCAAAGAACGGGATTATTGAAGTTTTGACCATGTATCAAAGTCGTCAGGCCAAAAGCCAAAAGAAAGAATTGCCAAATCTTTGCCATGTCTGTGTCGTGCTTGAGATACAGCAAGCTTTGATCCTTGTAGCAAAAGTAACACTGTCCAACAAGCAGAAGCTGTGCACCAGCTGTAGCTCTATATAAATACCCATTAGTTCTACCTGCTGCCCATTTCAATGACAGCGAGGCTTCGTTCACGTTCGACGAGGAGGCGACGTCTGGAGTTGAGGGGCGTGATGCAGTGTGACTGCAGGTGCCGTGAATCGCAATTGGAGCGCAACAGATGGCTACCTTGTCCTAGTGTCCATGTGCTCAAGGTTGATTTTACCGTCTGGGTTGAATTATAGGATAAATTGCAGCGGGCTCAAAAAGGTTAGATCCCACTGGTTGGCATGTCCTGTGTTTACAGCGCTACAACCTCGGCTTCTTCCACCCGCTATAGTTTCAAGGCATAATTAGGGGATTCGGGTACTGTTCTAGCGACACATGTCAAACGAAGCCTATCCGAGCGAATGAAGACGTGAGATTATAAGAGACATAAAGTCTAGGTCTGTACCTATATGTTTACATAGAGATATCCCTGAGCACCACCTAGTACTATTTTGAAGTGTGATAGCTGTTGAGAAGATACCCCGAC
>JUJX01000001.1:880029-1039413 GCA_000800745.1 Diaporthe longicolla | reverse complement strand
CCCCCCCGGAAATCTGATCATGTGTATGAAAAAGGTAATTATCGATAAGCTCACACGAAATCCTTGTACACATTGATCTCATCCTGGAGCCTAAAGGTGTCTGACCGAGTTATGGGAGGGAATGGCTGCCCAAGACGAGGAGTTTCAGCATTGCCCGACGCATTCAGCCGGACTGTTCTCTTCGAAAGCCCAGCTGCACATTTTGCTTCGAAAATGAAGCATGGAGGGCTTCCAGGCGTGAAGTGGTGGAATATTCGGCTGCCTTAGGTCACCCTTGTCGTAAGCATCTCAAACGTCCCGAGGAAGCTGAACCCCCTCAGGTGATAGTGTGCAACGGAGTCGAGGTGAGGGAAGTAAGCCAGGTCATCTCCGGTTGACTCTAGAAATTCGACGGCTGCCTCCATCTGGTCCACGCACAACTCGTGACTCCAAAGACAGCCTCTTTTGCAGCCGTGTGTCGCCAGCAGTACCAGAATCTTCAACGACTTGGGCAGAGTCTCGCGAGGAACGGCTCTGACTCCATCATATAGCTCTCCAGGACGAGGCACCATGTACGTGGGAACTTCGAGCCGTTGTAGATGTTGCAGCCGCGCCGGGCTGAGGACCTTGGCAGGGCCGAGTGATGTGGTGATATCCTCGTACAAGTCTTGGCTGACGGCCCACGTGGGGTAAACGGCGATTTTCAAGTTTCGGAGAGCCGTCAATTTTTCCCGTACAGATGAGAGCACCACTGGCATGTGTTTGTCGCGTCTGACTTGATGCTCTAGCCTCTGCTCCGAATTTTAATTGTCGTTTTCAACTACAAGGACATCGAGATAGGGGGGAAAGTCAAACGATATCTTTTATATCATACTGGCAGGCCCTGGTGCCAGAAAGGTCGAGTGTTGTGATATTCCGGTTGGTCCTTCGTTGGTCTGTGCTGTCAACAGTTGTGCATTTATCCTTGAAAGAGAGAGAGAGAGAGACAGAGAGAGAGCTCAAGAAAAAAGTTGTCTTCCTTGGATTTGCAGAGATTACTCGGCGGGCCCCACTTACGGTGAAGATGCGGCAACGGTGCAAACAGCTCAGGGCCGGATGAGAGAAGAGACCAATTACCGCCATCCTCCGCACTTCGGACTGTTCGCAGGCTGGGCAGACCCCGGAAATGTTTGGACACCTCGGCCGACATGGCTCCGTATCCATGCCTCCCACCCCCCAGCCGCTAGGCTAATGCCTCCAGCTGTGGCAGAAAGGCTGTAGCTCCTCTCTCCACAGCTGACCGATGCGCATCTCTTACACAGCCGAAGAATGCTAAGAGGTTCTGGTGACAGAGCAGGTCACGGTGCTCTAGGTCCCGAGAATGGGCCCCATCCGTGTCAATCAAATTTGTTCTTGATCGTAGTGTCGATGCCCACTACCAACAAGGAAAGGTTGACGGCCTAAGAATACACAATAGTAATATTCTCATCTAAGAGTGGATATCTGCAACTCCTTTATGAGACCCTGTACCAGACACCTGGCCACAGCAGCCGACCTTCGCCATGGTAGCATCAAGTCTTTCTTTGCAGAAGTAAAGCTTCTTTGGCTGAGTTCGACATCAGTGCAGAGGATACCAAAACCGATTCACTGTTGCCCCCAGAGGAAGCACCTTGGACTTGGAGTATCGCCAAAAGCCTGCCCTGAAGCCTATGGGATGAGTGCGAGTTGTTCTGAGGACACTTTGCCAATTTCCAGTGTCGTCAGCAACACCAATTTCCAAAGGAAAAATCATGGAACTAGAAAAGGAAAGGTACCTAAACAGAGATTATGCTTTATGAAGCTGGGACTGTTGATGTACAGGAGCTGGCAGATAAGGGAGAACACCTGCCGGCTTCGACTGTATTCCCTGCAAGGGATGAAGTGAGGGACATGCCACGGCTACTGTCGCCATGAGCATTGTGCATGTATGGAATTCGCGCCGTGGAAGTCGAGCCCTCCAAGGTTGCTCGGTCCACCGATTCCCAACGGCAACTTGGATAAACCCATGACACTGGCCCACCATTGTGATAAAGTTTCGTGGGTTTGTACGACATGGTCAATTTCGTCGTTCCGAGTCTCGAATTCTCATCGTATATCATTCATTTCTACGAAGCAGGTGATCAGGTACCCTCTCCTCCGATGCAAAAGCTCAGGGTAGCCAGTGTACATCTGGCCCCATTTCCGAGGTCATGAAATCCACCACTGGCAGTTTGCAACTGAGTTTGACTATTGGAGTCTCGCCCCAGAATCTCGGTACTTGTATCCACATGACCCACCTGATTGACCAAGGGAAGGTGATTTACGGAACTTTATCTCCCTCAACTTTTACCTTAATTCAATATAGGTTTCTTCGCTGAGCCATGCTTCCAAGGTTGTTTTGGAGATCGAAGAACTCGGTATGGTACTAATACCGTGATATGTGGTCATGCGTGCGGCCGTGCCTTCGATTTTCACGCCCAACAGGGTTACCATTTGGTGTATTTGCACTTTGCGGGCTGCTTAAAACAAGTCGGTACCCGTGCCTTGAGGCAAAGAGAACACCAAGCACTTGAGACATCTCGTGGTGTTCAATGAACCAGAAGCCTAGAGCAAATGTTCGTAACCCGTATTTATGGTGTCGGTAAAATTAGTCCGAGTCATGCATAATGGCCACCGCAAATAGCCTCCTCGGTCATCCGAACCGGAGTTCATCCCAGCGCCGCAAAAGCAGGGGTCGAATGGCCTTATCTCTACAGCGTGCCAGTGTGCTGCCCTGCAAGCCGTTCCACCTGCGATGGTTCACACTATGCCGTAAAAAGAAGCTGTGTGGGGACCGATGATACCCGCCACTTGACCGAGCGGCAGGCCTGGTGCCGGAGTCTGTGAGTACTGCCGCCGCCGCCGTAGGCCCTTAGCCGCCGGTTGTATTGATATTTTACCAAGACTCCATAGAGTGCCCAGGCGGCGCAGGCAACAGATGTCGAACAGCTCAGCATTGAGATGGAGAAAATTTTCTTTTCGTACAGTGGCCTCTGCTGCTACTCTTCCGAAGTATTTTTATGTCTGGGGGAAACCGTGACCGGCCCCAGTAATCACGCTCTCCCACCGCAGATCATTAAGACCTAATCGAGAAGGTCATCGGGAAGGACCCGCTTTGCCGAAGGCTTGATATCAGACGAATCCTGAGCATGCTGGCATAGTCCCTGTCCTGTTCCTGTCCGCGTCTACAACGTAGCAATCCCAACGATAGACCTATCACGCCACCACCGACTTCACGGGAATTGCCCAGGCGCCGTCTTGCTGCACCGTTCATCTCTGCTCTCGCATTTTTACGGGGAACTCTAACAAGCTTTCATGATATGCGGCCGCCACTGCAGTTCTCTGCAATGCGACGTCGATGCCAAGAGGATCCCTCCTTTGGTATTCCGCCACCCAAGCCCTCGTGATTTGGTTTCCGAGTAGCATACATAGTCCACTCTATAGTATCTTGCCCGTACTACACAAAGCACTGACGTCTGTTGGGGAGCCTGCCTGTTGTTGTCGCCAGTATCAGCAGAGCTTCGCCTGGCAATCACCTTAAGATTATCCTCAGCCATGCTTGTCATGCCTCCCTGACAGGTACGAACGGAAATATTGTGGGCACCGTCTGGGCCGTTGGGGATCCACCCTCATGCACCCGGTTGCCGGTCACGATGCCACCTCGCATCGCACCCGCAGGGTCGCATCTGCGCCTCTTTCTGGAAGGTTGATTGCCGATGCTCGCGGCGACTTTCCTGTTCCTGGCCCGGATGTCCATCTTCTTGCCTCGCTGATACGTTGCGACGCGTCCTGCGTCCGTGACATTCACCTCCTTTATAAAAGCTGTGGTTATCCGCCTCTTGTCGTTGCTCAGCTCCACTTTACCTTGTCCCTCACCCCCGTCTCTCTTTGTCAGTCAGCCAGTCCTTTTCACTTAGGTCTGCCAAGTCGACGACGCCGAGATGAAGTTGCCAGCTCTCATCACCACCGGGAGCGCCCTGCTCACCGCAGGTGTCTCAGCCATCACCCCGGCCAACTTCATGCACCTGGTCCCTCCTCCTCTGGATATTGCCGATACCGAGTTCGCTAGCAAGCTCGTCGAAAGGCGTGCCACCAACTCCTCGGCTACTGTTGGCAATGGCACTTTCCAGCAGCTCCTTGACCACTCGGACCCCTCAAAGGGCACCTTCAGCCAGGCCTTCTGGTGGAGTACCGAGTACTGGCAGGGCCCCGGCTCCCCCGTCGTCTTCTTCACCCCGGGTGAGGTCGCCGCGGCCGGCTACACCGGCTACCTGACCAACCGGACGCTCACCGGTATCCTGGCGCAGGAGCTCGGCGCGGCCTCGGTCATTATGGAGCACAGGTACTGGGGCGACTCGAGCCCCTATGACGCCCTGACGACCGAGAACCTGCAATACCTTACGCTGGAGAACTCCATCTACGACACGACGTACTTTGCCAACAACGTCAAGTTCCCCTTTGCCACCACCGCTAGCAGCAACGCGGACAGTGTGCCCTGGGTGTTCTCCGGCGGTAGCTACAGCGGAGCCCTCGCGGCGTGGGTCGAGAGCGTCGACCCCGGTACGTTCTGGGCTTACCACGCGTCCAGCGCTGTGGTTGAGGTGATCTACGACTTCGTAAGTGCTGCCAGTGATTGCTTACGTACAAGGAACTCCTGACGGAGAACTGACCCGATCCCGTCTTAGTGGCAATACTTCGCCCCCGTCCAGGAGGGCATGCCCGCCAACTGCAGTGCGGACGTGTCCAAGGTCATCGAGCACGTGGACAGCATCCTGCTTGGTGATGACCAGGAGGCGAAGCAGGCCCTCAAGGAGAAGTTCGGCCTCGGTGCTATCGAGCACGACGATGACTTTGCCAGCGCTCTGGAAAACGGGCCTTGGAAGTGGCAGGGGCACGACTTCTACTCCAACTACTCTGACTTCTGTAAGCTTATTCATTCAATTTCAGAGCTATTGCGGTAGCTTTCAGCACTTTCTGTGCCATTTGGCTCACAACTCTATAGTCAAATTCTGCGACAGTGTTGAGAACGTCGGCCCTCTTTACCCCAACTCAACCGTTGTTCCTGGAGCCGAGGGTGTTGGCTTGGAGAAGGCTCTGGAGGGATATGCCAGCTGGATCAAGCAGGAACTTCTTCCTGGCTGTAAGTCATCAAATAATGTCACTTGTGGTCCACGAGCTTCTGGCTAACCTGTGAACAGACTGTGCCGGCTACGGTTATGATGAGTGGTCCGCCGACGACGCTCTCGGATGCTTCGACTCGTACAACGAGACCAGCCCCATCTACACCGACATCACAGTCAGCAACCCTCTCGACCGCCAGTGGACATGGATGCTCTGCAACGACCCGTAAGTGCCCGCAAATATTAATTCAATGTCGATTTTCTAAGCCTAACGTAACTACGCTAGCTTCGCCTTCTGGCAGGACGGTGCCCCTGAGGGCACACCTACCATCGTCTCTCGTCTCGTCACCGCAGAGTACTGGCAGCGCCAGTGCGGTCTCTACTTTACCCCGCCAGGCACTTTCGGCAGCGCAGAGGGCAAGACGGTCGAGGACACCAACAAGTACACTGGCGGATGGGATCGCGCTGGTGAGACGACGCGCCTCATCTTCGTCAACGGCCAGTGGGACCCGTGGAAGGACGCCACCGTCTCGAGCGAGTTCCGCCCCGACGGGCCGTTTGAGGGCACTGACGATGCGCCTGTCCTGGTCATCCCGGGTGGTATCCACTGCAGCGACCTGTCTGCTTCGAACGGCAGGGTAAATGCTGGTGTCAAGGCCGTACAGGATGCTGTTGTTGACCAGATTGTTGAGTGGGTTGGAGAGTTTGATGCTGAGGAGGCGAAGGCGCAGAAGGCTGCCTCGAGGAGGCGGTCATGATAGAATTTGAAGGAGTTCTGTATGCATGCCCAATGCACTTCTTAATGTTACCAAATTTGACCCATTGAACTCAAGCTTTGTTACACACGCGCGCGGGTGATGCCAATACGCGTTCTGTAGTATTATCTGAGGACAACCACAAGTGGTCAGAAATTTGCACCAGGCGTCAGTGTAGATTTTCGGAGCAGTCATCGTAATTACCACTAACTGGGGAGTCCAGCCTGTTGGTTCCATGGGTGGGGGGAGCACAGTGGGAATCAACAAACCGCGATCTGTTAACTTGTCTGAAGAGTCCGCTCTCTGCGAATTTGACACCAGGACAACCAGCCAGCCTATTTGCTAGGCTTGGTTCATGTGACTCCCTGGATTGACTAAGACGGATAGATCTGGTGACTACAACAAGCTTGCATTCTTTTTGGTTCAGAACGGTACCTAAGTATATCTAAAAGTCGTGAAAGAAAGTTGCTTTAATGTGAGGTTCGGACACAGCCAACGCTGCCAGAGAAGGGCTTTGATATAGGTGACGCCTTGTATTACCAGGTGAGACTACGTTACACCGCTCTCGGCGCATGCACTGAGATCTCCAAGTTCTTCTTCAAGCTACTCGACCCGGTCCTGCTGGAGAAGTACACCGTGTTGCAGATGAGGTCGCCAAAGGCGAATACGTCCACTTCCAGACGAGACGATCCGGCGAGCCGTTCGTGATGAGGGCCCTGCTAGTCAACCTTATGAAGTACGAGCATCGGGACACCGGAGACTGGCACCACGGATACGCATTCCCATCCCCCGTCGGTGACTACAACGGCGGTGACCGCGTGCTCCGGGAGCTAGGCCTGCAGATCGAGGCCCCGACTGGCTGCTTTCAGATTTTCCGGGGCCGTGAGTTCAGACACTCGATCACGAGGTGGACTGAAAGGCGCTTAGTGTGCGTCAACGTCACTCACGAGGCTGTCCGCAGGTGGGTCCTGCGCTCGCTGGGAGAGGAGGTGACTGAGTCCCCGACGTCCTTGACGCCGTCAGTCATGGCAGACTGTATCGACCAGGAGCCTGAGGGTACCGTGTCGGAGCACCAGCGTGGCCTGTCCGAGAAGGAGATGTTCCTTGAGACATACGAAAGTGAGGAAGAGCTGGCGGGGTCGGAGCAGGGCAGCTCGGAGGCTTCACTTGCATCGGCTGCTGAGTGGAAGCGCACATCTGGAACCAAGCATCGGGCGGATAGCTCGTCCGACGCGTCAGATGAGGCTAGTGACGACGGTGAGTCGGCAGCAAAGCGGCAGAAGAAAGCTTGAGGTGGGTTGTACGCGATGAAGAAGTAGAAGCTGGAAGAGGGAAAACATCACGTATTGAAAGAGCTTGTAATACCTCTCTTCATGTCAATTCGTGTATCAGTCACGGTCTACTTCCACAAACTCCAAAGTCAGTATTGAATCACCTCTCAAAGACTCTAGACAATCATCATCCCTATGCATTGCCCTGCGTGATCTATGCAATCTCTTTATCTTGGCTATCTATTCGTCCGACGTATAGTACTTACTAGCAATAGGCTGTTGTATCTGGTTAGAATCAACGGGTATTAACCGCCTCGACTTCTCCTTGAACGCTTCGTATCCTCTGTACCACGCCTCATCAACGCCCTTCATCGGCTCAACCCCCCTCTCTTCCACACCCTCATTCACCCAACCAAGGATCTCTTCCATATATGGAACTTGATTTTGGATAAGGCTGTGAAAGGCCTTACCCTTATCACCCTTCGCCTTGCGTGCAGCGTACTCGTGGCGCATAGCCTCCTCCGTCGGTAACGTAGCTAGTCCCGCGTAGACGCGTGCCACGACCTCGGCTTGAAATTCGAACATTGAGAATGTGGACGTATAGTATGGCACACCAACGAATGTCAGCGTGGGATCTGGCATGTAGAACTGGCGGATCGTCAGTTAGTATAGCTTCGGACGTAATTGGTGTTGAGGGTACTGACTATGTCTTTATGAAGATTGTGCGTGACACATTTGTCGGCGGTGATAATGATCTTCTCGTCTGCATCATCGGCATCTATGCTTTCGGACTCGAGCCCGGTGAGAAACGGATATGTGGTCTGGTAGCCTGAGGCAATGATGACATGGTGTATATCATGCAGAACGCGCCCATCTGTGAGATGCACCGTGCCTGGGATGGGTGCTCCGGGCGTTTCAGATCCAGAGGACACACTCTTTCCCTCATCGAGTTTGAAAGATTTGAGGCCCGCCACACGCTCCGAGTTGGCCGGCAGGAAGGACTTGTCGAGGTCGAATTTGCCGCCGCGAGAGGACTGGTACGTCTTGTTGGCGAGCCCGTCGAGTTCCTTGGCGATGTCGAGAGATGAGACGCCCGCGCCGATGAGCAGGACATTCTGGTCTTTGTAGTGATGTGGGTATCGATAGCTCTTCGAGTGCCTAACCCTGTCGGGATATTTCCTCTTCCACTCAGCCAGACCTGGGACTTCCGGGATAAGGGGGACGTGATAGTGCCCCGCGGCAACAACAATGGCATCGAAAGTCCACCTCTTTTCCTGGAAGAAGTGTTTGCCGTCGTCATCCTTGCGAAGAGTCTTCGTGCGGACCTCCCACTTGCCACTCACGGCGTTCTTGACGGCTTCTTCGACGCGGGTGTCAAATAGTGTCACGTCGTGGGCCCCAGTCTTTCGTGATAGACGCTGCACATAGGTCTCGATCTCGTGGTGGGTGACGTGATCCGGGGTTCCCTCGGGCCACTGTAGTAGAGTAGTCCTCATCATTGTTGTTGGGACATTGTTCATGAGTCCCTGATAGCACGGCCCCGGTGGCGCGTGCAGCAATGCGATGTCATCTTCGCTCTGAGCATTTTGGATGTCCTTGGCGTCTCGAACAACATCAGGTGTGTGATCACCCTCGAGTGACTCTGTACTTGGGTACTCGGGATCCCGATCGGGTCGTGGATCGAAGTGCCAAACGCCGCCGGTAACATTTGAGCGCTCGAACACGACGACCTCGAAGCCGTGGCGGAGGAGGTGGGCTGCTGATGACACCCCGCTGATTCCGGCGCCAACGACCGCTACTGATTTGATAGGGGCCATGGTCGATCTAAGGACACACGAGTAGCAATCCGACGTGTCTCGGTGGTCTGGGGACGACGCCAAGACCGTGAGCTGGGATGAGTCTGGGATAGCCTCACTAGGCGGAATCTCAATGACCAGGTCTTGAATAATAATTATTTATTGGAACGCATTTAAATGAGTATTGCAGGTAAGAAGTCGTCAAATGATAGGATTGCCAATCGTCAGACCAGAGTTAATGCCGCGGTCGGCGCCGAGGTGAGGGTTCGCCAGAGCACGCCATCTACACATGCGAATTGCGTTATAGAGGGGTGCCAACCCCAAACGCTATTTGGATGTATATCGGCTGAGAAATGATTAGAAACCCAGCACTGTGCTCCGTAATGGGACCTAAAACAGTTGGCCGGCCGAACTTATCACTACCCACAACAGGAGCCCGGGAGAATCCCTCGCAGCAAATGGGTCGCGAAGTTTATTCCACACCCGCAGCGCCAGATGGCGCCATACGTAAACTCATGTCGTATTGCTGATGGAACAAGCGCCTGGAGAGGGCATTTCCTACCCTTTCAGAACAAGTTTGCGTTCAATTCTTCTACCAGAGTTTCCAAACTAAGTTAAGAATGCCCTGCAAGCCTTTGGAATGACGGCTTCCGACAATCAAGAGCCTGAGGTTGCACACGGGGGTTCCAGAGCTTCCCTGGACTCTAAATCAGTCTTTCAAACGTAATGTTCCTAGTAATTAAACCACTAGATTGCGACATTCATACTCTAATGTTGGTGGCCCGGGATGTCTGCAGGCTGTCAAGTCTAAAATGCAGACGAGGAGTTGCATATTCTGCACATGTGCCAATGCACCAACAAGCGCTCGACCCCTGCTTGAGCCAATGATTTCCATGCTGAAATACTACAGCCATTGAATTGCGTATATGCCAGGGTGTGTTGAGCAATTCATGGGTAGCAGATAATCACTTATAGCTATGCTCTGACTGTTGAGACTCGGAGTGTATAATGATACAAATTTTATGCAATCTACTTGAATTTGTTGAATACATGTTGTGATAAACAACGTATATTCGCATAGATGTGGGAGCAATTGGCTATAGTGGTTCAAGAAACGACGTTATCATGTATGCATCAAGGGGACAGACACTACTTCTAAGTCTTAAGCTGCTCACTCGTGCAGCGAGAATGGCTACTTAAGTAGGTAACAACAGCCAGACTCCCCGAACAATGTTACAGCGGACAATAGTCCTTGGAATAGACCAGAGTAAATGTTTCTCGTTCGGACTTACGTTCTGGGTTTGATCAACATGAATTAGGAACCCCTGGCAATTAAGTATATGTCAGCCAGCTGCCTGACCATGAAATTAACGGGTTTTGTCTTGAATATGATGTTCTTCACGGGCCGAGCATTTTTACATATCCAAGAAATACGAACGCTTCACCAATCGCTTGCTGGGCAACTGTCCCTCAGCCCAAGAACAATTCATATTATGGCTAAGATTGCAGACTGGTTTCTAAGGAACCAGAATCATGATAACCAGGTTGGAAGTCATGGCTCAGTCCAGCAGAGACCAATGGCATTTCTCCTCAGAGGCGGAAAGTTTAGCAAAAGCAGCTGAGTGCCGAGCTCGATGCCGAAGCATAGCCGTCGTACCGAACGATCAAAGGAGAGCGCCTGCTGTCTGATCATGCTACCTGCTCAACCCTGCTCTTCTCGTCCCCTGTACTAAACGAGGTAGTGTAGGCATCCACGTGAGTCGAGGCAAATTGCCTGGCTGGGACTTTGTTTGTGAACAGAAGATCCAGCTCTTCGTATGTACGGCCTTTCACCTCCGGTAGCCGGAAGTATGCCCAAACAAAGACGCAGAGGGATGTAGCACCCCAGAAGAAACCGGTTCGGCCCTGGAGATTCCATTCGGTGGGATTCCTAGATCATTATCAGCACATTCTCATTTTCAAAGTGGTGACCGATTACCTACATCATATATGCCTGCAAAACTTGAGAAACAATGTTGGTCAGCTGGTACGCGTTGCGCGCCAGGACGACTGATAGAGGACGAAGCCGCACAGAGGATGTCTCGGAGATGATACTATACTGTGGGCTCGTCAGCACATATAAAGGATGTCCGTGGAATTGATAGGGACTCACTGCAATAGGCCCGATAGTCAATGAGTAGATGAAAAGCCAGAGGACACATAATCCCCCTGATGGCCAAAGGGCGTTGTCGCCAGCCGAGACGTCGAGAATTCCGATGATCAACAGAAGCACGCAAAGACAGCTCATGCCTACAACGTAGATAGGACGGCGCCCCCAGTAAGAGATGAGCCACCAGGATCTGGGAAATCCCGAGTCAGTACATTTCGAAGCCAAGAGAGGGCACTCTGAGAGGCTTACAGAACCGTTCCAATAAATGCCATTCCTTTTGCTCCCAAGCTTAGCTCAAAGGCCTTTGCGACGGGCATTCCAGCTGTCGTGAAGAAGTATGTCGGAGTGTATGCGAAACTGCTTCCGGACAGAATCTGACCAGCGAATGCGACCATAACGATCTCGCTGCGGCGCAGGTCGATTCCTCTGAAGCAATCAATATAGCTTGTGCCCTTGCTGACCTCGGACTCGACCTTGGTGGTGTGCAGCATCATCGCCAGCTGAGCGGTGACTTGCTCATCCGTCTTCTCGGGACCGCTCAAACGATGGATAGACTCACGCGCCTCTTCCAGGCGGTCTTTACGGACCAGAAACCACGGAGACTCCGGAGCGAAGTAGGCGATCACCATTAGCGGGGTAGGCCAAAGCCACTGGATCGCAAAGGGAATGCGGTACCCCATCTCGCCCTCTATGTTGAGACATCCTCGCAGGACGCCCGCCGCAATCAGCTGACCAATGGCCCAGCAGAGGTTGACATATGTTGTCATGTAGCCACGCAAGTTCGTGGGGCAGACCTCGGAAGCGTACGCCGGGCTGAGCGTGGCAAAGACACCCCAAGAGAGACCGCACATGATCTGTCCGACGAGCAGCACCTCGGGTCCGGGCGCAAAAAATGTTAGGAATATGAAGGCGTTGAGGAACGCCATGGCGATGATCAGGACCCATCGGTATCCGAACTTGGATGCGAAGTAGCCGTTGAGAAGGCCTCCAAAGATTCCGCCGACTGTACTGCCCATGTTCAGACCAGTCTGCCAGGGCCCGGAGACCTGCCAGCCGATTTCATCGCCATACCAGTTTCCAAACTTCTTCTGAAATTCCGGATAGGCGAAGAAATTTCCCATGAGAATGGTGTCGTATCTTTTGTGACATTTTGTCAGCGGAAATGATCATACTCCGGCCTTCTTCGTGCTTAGAGTTCCGGGAAAAATAGCAGGGAGAGAACTCACCCTTCCATCACGATCGACAATGATATCAGAACGGACCACAGCACTGCCCGGCGATTTTGGCTGAAAGCCTGGCGCAAAGTCTGCGCATGTTCCTCATCCGTTGCTTGCTTTGCATCGAACACGGCGGTGTGGCCGAGCTTCTCCTCCAGCTCGTGGTCGGCCGCCTTCTGCGCGCCGGTCGCAAACACGTTCTTCTCCATCCTGGTCTTACACCAGCCTATGGGTTTTTCTCTTTCAAATTATGGATCGAAGAACAAGATCCGTTGATGTCTGGGCGCAAATAGGAATAGTCATCATGCAAGGCCACCAGGTAACATTGGAATTGCCGACCTGGGGGTTATATATTGTGCAGTGCCATATTGCTCTCTGCAGGCTGGACGCATCTCCCGTCGGGTATTGGAGCACGGTGACCGGGGTTGAGCCAGCCACAACTGCGGGATATGCTGCTCGGGGTCACTTGTGACCAAAAGTCATCCCACCGAGTTGGGGAACGACCTGGGGAACGAACGCTCCCCGCACTTTGTTTTCTTGGTAAAAGTCCTAACTCTCTTGGCTACAGATCCTCCAGGCAGGGCTGCCAATTTATCCACCATTGAAACATTGTTTCCTGCGCACAAAACCCTTTGAAGTCTCTTCCAACACTCGTTGATAAAAGCCGGAGGCCCGACATCCGACTAGCTCCCAGTGCGCGACCACAAACGACCCCATCTCCAAATATGCACGTCAACCCAAATGGTCTTAGTTCAAAGCATCTGCTATCCAACACTAATAAGTATTGTTCGAGACAAGGTCAATTGCCTAATTGTAACAGCATCAGGGGAACTGATATTGCAGGTGGTTGTTCCGATATCTATGGATGGCATCACGGAATACATCAGGTATTGAGCCGGATCTACTTCAAGTTGGATAGCAAATGAAATACGGTGCCCTAGGGTAACGCATATGGAAGCAGAATGGGCTGTGATGTCGGGCAGTGGGGAAATGGTGACCGGCAAGGACGCGAATTGTGGACGCGACGCGACTCTCGTAGCATTTGACGACGGCTACCTAGGCCCATCGATTGACCTCGGATGCTCGACCAATTACAGTCAATCCACCTTGCTGACAAAGAAGGCATGCCGAGGCTGGCCAAGCAATTATCGGATGTATCCGCCCGACCTCTCCTCTCTGACTTCTGGCGGGCCTGGGCCAATTTTTCCACACGCGGTGCTCACGTGTTCATCCCATCGCTAATCTCAGAAGACAGGGCCAATTTTAGAAGACGATGCGGGCTCATCATGCCGGCATTGCCTTCGTCGCCTGCGGCTGTCCCGACCAAGCGAAAGCGTCGGCCCGGTCTCCAACGGGTCCAAATCGCATGTGAGAGGTGCCGACTGCGGAAGAACAAGGTGTGTAACCGACCAACTACCTGTGTGAATATCCAGTAGCACAGATTTTACACTAGTCTCCCGCCCCATTCCTCAGACTCAGGTCACGATAGGGTGCGGGGAGATAGCCCGGATGGGCATAGTAATTCTGGTCATACCTCTGCATTCTTGGCGCAGGTGGTAACCTCACAAGCCACAGCTTCGCATGAAAATGTTGACGTCTCTGGGGCCCCACGTACCATTCCAGGTCCCAATGAAACCCCGGTCGCCACAGAGGCGGCTGATAGGCCCAGCATATTGCCGTTCATGCCACCGCACGACGCGGCTGGGCAGCTCTTGGAAGCCTACTTCACGCTCAGGTGGCCAGCCTTGCCAGTGCTTCACCAGCCAACCTTTTTGAAGCACCATTACAGGAGCGTAACTCAACTCGGTAACTCTGCAAATCACGCGTCTATCTTCCCGGTATTTATGGTCTTCGCACTGGGATCCATTGATACCAAGGCTGAGCAGAGTACTCTTCCAGACGCACATCTCGATTTCTTCGACGTGGCCATGCATCATCTCCCCGGGTTGATCAACTCAAATAGTCTCCAGACAGTTCAAGGTCTGTTGCTTATGACCGTGTTCGCTATCAATGAGCCACGCAGGGTGAGCTCGTGGCATGCCATTGGAGTTGCTGTGCGCACGGCAATCGACCAAGGATTAAATAAAATCTCTACATTGTCCTCATCAGATATGCTGGCGACGGAGATGCAGAGACGGGTATTCTGGTCGGTTTACGCGCTCGATCGGAACATCTCCATTTCCCTGGGCAGGCCTTGCTCCATACGTGATGCAGGTTGCGACGTGCCCCTCCCTAGCTGTCATTCTGATAATGACCTGGAAACGATGGGCTGCAATACGACACCATTGGGACGCCCTCCGAATAGCCCACGAGACCTCTCCGCCTTCTTGCATATAGTGGATCTCCGGCAGATTCAATCCAAGATACAGAAGACATTCTACCCTGTCAGGACAGCTACCGCCGCAGGCTCCGACCATCTCGAGCGGCAGCGGCAATCCCAAAGACTGTCCACTGCGACCATCTCGTAGTTGCAAAATCTTTGAAGAGTGTCTGCAAGCGGTACGGCGCTGGGTTCTGGAAGCCGGGTGCTGGGATCATCCACCAGATCGTGTTGGAGAACTATGCTCTGCCAGGCGGCCTCATGATCGAACAGATTCGCACACGCCTAATGCTGGTGGACTCGGTATGGCCGCTATAGGTGTCGGAGGTGCTGATGCTGTAGATGTCATGGCAGGCCCTCGCTGCTGGACTTCAGCCGCAGGCACCCCTAATCATCTCTCCAGGCAGCGAGTCTATGCGGGCAACTCTGGAGGCAGCCGGTGTGCTGAGTGTGTTTGAAGAGGCAAATGCGAAGATGTTGGCAAATGCCTGCGGGCCGTGCTGTGGATCTTGTGATCGAACTGACATGGAAAAGGTAAATACTGGAAGAGAGCCCTCTTACCCAGTGTGGTATTGACTGAGATGTGCCCAGGAAACACCAAATGCAATTGTGACATCCTTCAACAGAAACTTCACAGGCAGATTAGACAGCAACCCTGCCACAGACATCTTCTCGGCTTCTCCAGAGACCGTCATAGTGAAGGCCTTTTCCGGCAAGCTCGACTTTGACCCCGGGATTGATTCGATTGGGGACTTTAAATTCGAAGCACCGAACCCGGTGCCACTCCCTCAAAGTGGTTACCTCGAGACAGACCATGTTTTCACCCCACCGTCGAAGAACCGTGAAGACGTTTAGGTCTTGATAGCGCCAGCATCGCAACGCATTCAGCGACTCATGCCCTTCGAGCCCTGGGATGGTGCAGACTTGATCAATCTTCCGATCCTAATCAAGGTCGAGGGAAAGTGCACGACGGATCACATCACACCGGCGGGGCCGTGATTCCGTTATCGCGGACACCTTGAGAACATCTCGAACAACACCCTGATCGGTGCGGTCAACGCGGAAAACAAAAAGATCAACAGTGTTCGCAACGTCTTCACTAATGATTATGCCGGCGTCCCGGAGACGGCCAAGGACTACAAGCGCAGGGGGCAGCGATGGGTGGCTGTGGCAGACCACAATTACGGCGAGGGCTCATCCCGCGAGCATGCGGCACTTCAGCCCCGGTTCCTAAACGGGGTGGCTGTCATTGCGAGATCGTTCGCTCGCATACATGAGAGTAACCTGAAGAAACAAGGGATGCTGCCCTTGACTTTCCACAATGTCGCAGACTACGATCGTCTTCGGCCGGATGACCGTGTCAGTCTCATCGGGTTGAGCCAGCTGGCCCCTCAACAACAGGTCATGATGTTAATAGAAGGGAAGGACGGGAAGTGGGAGACAGTTCTAAACCATAAGTTCAATGAGGAACAAATAGCTTATTTCCGAGCCGGGAGCGCGTTGAACTTGATGGCACTGAAGAAGAGATAAGAAATAGTAAGTAGGATGCAGCTTTAAAGTTACAACATTTGTGTAGTCCGTATGAACAGGTATTGTTGATAAGTCCCTCCAGCTCGTTCAAGTGATTTCCGCTAGTTGCTCTATGCCGATATATACACAGCGTTGTCATACGAGCGGTTAATGGTATACCCAGCATTCATGATGCTTTTACAGCTTCCAAACCTCAAGATTGCGGTACCGGGCCACCAAGGGTGTCATTCCACGAAAGCCGATTCGCCCTCCACCTATAACCGGTCCAGTGGACTCGTCGTCTTGGAAGGAAAAGATTGGCAAATCATTGATCAAGAATCGCACATCACGCCCATCCTTGATGACCGTGATCCTGTAAAAAGCACCAGCAGCATCAACGACAGGCGGTAGTGGATCCGCACCCTGCGAGACTAGGTTGAAACCAGGCGACTTGCGCAGATTGGCGAGGAGGAACGCGCGCTCTTCGGGCCAGCGCCGACGGAAGTATGACGCGTGCAGCACGCGGATGTCGCCGGAGTGGTACTGCGGGTAGGAACCATTGCGTGGGGCCAGGCCAGGGTCGAAGATGCTGCCGCCGGCGACAGACTCGGCGCCGAAGAAGAACATGGCCAGCCCCGGCTCGTTGCGAGCCGAAAATTCCCAGGTGATCCGGATGCGGTCCGGGAAGACCTCCGGAGCCCAGAAAACGAAGTGATCGTCGATGCCGCCTCCGCCTGACAATTCCAGCGCGCCGTCGACAGCCGTGACGTTGACCGGGCCCTCGGGCACCCAGCTCGCGACATCTGAGGTCGAGTTCAGGGGGTTTCTGTACAGAAGGGTTTCGTTTGAAGCAGCCATGGCGGATGTAGTGGCCGCCAAGGCCAATGCCAAGTTTTGTGCCCGCATCGTCACAGGAGTACCGTTTCTCAACCGAGAGATCTAAGGGCCGGGCAATCTGACGGAGAACATGAACAAGTCCAATTGGCTGGGGGGAGAACAGATCGAAGGATTACAGTAGACTGCAGCATAGAATCTGGGTGGCAGCAACGATTTAAGTGGTAAAGTCTGCCATTTGCAGCCAGAGCCCTTCATGGGGCATGATTGCGCCGAGACAGCGAGATTGCAGCATCGATAATAAGCGTTGGAGCTAAATCCCGACATCTAATATCGGGGCTTTTTTCGACCATTCAGGAAAAATCCAATCTCCACATGGGGCAATTTGGCCATAAGGTTCAGCAAAGACGTGATTGTGTTAAGCGAACACCAGCCGCGCTAATAAGCACTGTACTGTAGGCCCGCGATTATCGTACAAGTCGATAGTGAGCCTGCTCTCCTACTTTCTATGTCTCTTCGTTCTTGCCTTCGACTTGTTGTCTGGTAGCCAAGGGGTGATCTTCCTAATATACCACGACGTGTTTGAGCAGGATATATCGAATAAGAAGCACACCTTGGCTTCCTGATCGTGAAAACCCAGCGTAGGGTCCTCCCTGGAATAGCATAATAGGGAAGCCTGAACTTCGTCATGGCTATGCGGGTAGGGCTTGTCTTGTTGATATTTGTTCTGTCTTTCATTGCCGTGAGTTCGACATCTCATAGGGCAATGGCGTTGTGGAGTTTGGAGCATTACAAGTCTCTATTGTCATATTAAGCGACTGCATACCATTGATTCAAATAGTCCTCTGCTCGTCTCTTCCTACTTGGATGTCATTTGATCCTGCGAAGGTTCCGTGGCATCATATCGCGAGTCACTTACATGATGTTCCTCCGTATCAAGCACAGTCATATCCAAATCCCCATCTGACTCACCGAACTTGTCATACCCACGCTTCCTTGGCCCAGAATCACCAAATGTGCGGAGAGTCTTACTGCCTCCTGGCTGGGGTCCTGATTTGACACTTGTCTCGCCAATCATTCTGGGTGCAAAACGCCTGAAGAACCTATGAACAGTAGGGAAGGATCCGCAGATTATCATGAGGTTGGCCTCGATGCAGCTGGGTGGTGTGATTATCAGTCAAGGATCTTGCTACACAAGACCGGTGGGGTGGGGGGGCAACTAACATCCAAATACAAGGTGACGCTATCACCCACGTCTGATCCATATCGGACATCGTCGGGAGGAGGATTACGAGGCGGACCACGGATGTGATGAGGGTCCTAATCAGCAGTGACGAGATTAGTCAAACGGGGAGACACGGTTGCCTTGGACCAAACCAGGGTGTTCCTGGTCCGATGTCCTGCGCAAAACTTACAGAGAGCCGACCGCAAACATCAGAAGCAAGCCTGCTTTTTGCAGTACTGGCATTTGTAGTTTTAAGACCATTGGAACCGGAAGAACGAGAAGCACGACGTCTGTGGCCACTCCCAGGACCGCTGTCGTTATATACAGCGCAGGGCGGTTGATACACGAGCCCGTTGTAATTGTCACATCCCAGCTTTTCTCGATAGGCTTGCAGGCGAATATCAGGCTGAAGAAAATGCCGATGGTGTAACTGACAACCACCAGGCTCGTCCCATTGACTGCCCAATGGTACCATGTCTGCGGGGAAAGTCTTCGGTAAAATATGAGCAGAGTGAGCTTCGCGAATCCGGTACAAGGAGCGTATGCGACGGGGGCAGCGAGGATCAACTAGAGTCAGAACGAAAGTCAGCAAAAGCTAGGTTCCTCAATCGACGGAGTAGAGGGAATGTCTCATGCTTACAACGCTGTAATAGTTGTAACCCTCGAGAGGTAACTCCCATGCATGGATGCCAATAACTCCAGTTGCGAACCCTCCTAGAGAGACGGGTTAAATATGTACCAGCTATTCAGTATTAGAGGGCAAAGTAGCTAATACATACTCACGAGCACTGCCTGTGTAGCCACTGAAGTGACCTGGAAGATGTCAGACCTCGCGCTGCATCACAGGACAGCTAGTACAGGACGCCATACCCAGGCTGCAATGTGACACGCTAGTGATCTGGTCAGAATCTTGTCCATTATTGAACTGCGGAATGCCTCCGGAAACCGACTTACCATCGTCAAGTTGGAAGCGTCTGTCGATGACTGTTTTCGTGTAAATCTTTTGAGCCAGAAAAATGAGTGCCAAGATATTCCCAACGGCAACAATCCAGTAGGTCTCGGTCACCCCTTGCCGCTTGGGATGGGAGAAGTCGACGGCATAGCCTTCAGGTGCAGGAATGACAGTCACGATGCCATTCGTGGATGACATAGTGTGTTGCCTAGGACAAGCTGTGGAAAGAGAAGACGCAGTGCAGATGGGATCGAGATACTGCAGAGGACCAAACGGTGCCAGAGACAGACTGGAATCTGGCAATTGACCGTGCCTCGTTTTTGCGAGGTCCCTTTGGGGAATAGCCTTCTTTTTCGCTTCTGAGGCTCCTCTAAGTCCGCGATTCCGCGTCTACCGATTTGTGCCTGCCAAGGGGCCATCTGCACAAGGTACTGACTCGTGCTCGTGGTGTTGGAGTGTTGGCGAAAGACTACGTACGGAGGTGGGTCTCACCTACCAACCAACATGCATTGAGCCCCTTTTACAAGAGAATTTTCGAGCACAGCAAAGTCCCGTCAACTCCCTCGCTGGCACATATAAGTGCACATACTCGTCAGAAATCAGGTGTTGCCACAGGTAGTGAAGGCGTGCCACGTGGTTCTGTTCGAGCACACCCCATCAGTGCCCTGCTGCCCACGGAGCAATCCGGGGCCGAATGATAAAGTTTGGTGATCGCACCCGTTCGAGACGGGGATGCAGAGATCTCCATTGGTAGTGGAGTTCCAAGCGTTTGGGACATCTCCACCTCGACACCATCTTGGTGAGCACTTCGCAAGTGTGGAGCACTGGAAACAGAGCACCGAGGCTATCCAGAGCATAGCGGGGACATATAGGCCCTGTCCATTCTATTCAGAATACTGTGTAAGCGTACTAGCAACAAACACGGGAATTAGCGGGGAATGCTCAGAGCCGCTCTTCAACCCTACTGGTTGATGACTGCCGCAATCTAACTCAGAGGTGATCCTTTGGACTAATAGGGTGAGATGGTATGCTCTTCAATGGGTCCAGCAGTAGGGTGGCAAGCGGAGCTGGAGGACACAGAGAAACGGTTGATATCTTTGCACAAGTCAGACCCATGGCCGATTATTAGCATAACTTTCCAGCTCGACTACGCCCCCAAACTTTTCACCCTGTTCACGCTCTACCTCAAAGTTCTTGGCTGCATTCGATAAAATATTCCCCCTCGTCACCGGCACGTCTCTGCTACGAAATGAGGCCCGAAGCAACTGCGGGGCTGGTCGCTGCTTCAGCGCTGGTGGACTTTGCCAATTCGGTCCAACATCGACTTGACGCGTCTCCGGCCACTGCTTGTGTGAGTCAATGCTTTCGTGCTCGAGAAACATTGAGGCGAGCTAACCAGGACATAGTGCCATGCTCTCTCCGAACAGGGTCTCGCGGTATTATATCCGGACTCTGCCACGTACGACGAGCGCACGCAGTCATACTGGTCGGTGGCCGCGCAGTTGACGCCTTGGTGCATTGTGCAGCCCAGCAACACTGAGGAAGTGACTCGCTCTCTCACTGCGCTTCTCGCCGACCCCCAATGCGGAATAGCTGTGCGAAGTGGCGGGCACACGACCTTTGCCGGCGCCAACAATATTGAAGATGGCGTCACCATCGACCTCGGTAACATGAACACCACGACCTACCACGCCGAAAATGGGACGGCATCTATACAACCAGGCAGCCGTTGGTTACAGGTCTATCAAACCCTCGACCCTCTTGGAGTCACAGTCCCTGGAGGTCGGGCGGGCACTGTCGGCGTCGCTGGACTGATCCTCGGCGGCGGTAACTCTTTCTACTCGGCGAAGAAGGGCATGGTCTGCGATAATGTCGTAGGCTATGAGATCGTGACTTACACAGGCGATGTCCTGTACGTCACTAATGACACTTTCCCTGACTTGTTCAAGGCATTGAAAGGTGGCGGCTCGAACTTCGGAATTGTCACTAGGTTCGATATGATGGCATTCGAGGCCTCAAAGTTGTGGGGCGGCGCGGTCACATACAACACTACGGCTGGCGATGACCTCCTAGACTCTATGGTTGCGTTCGTCGATAATGTGGAGAATGACCAGGCGAGCTCCAGCATCATATTCTGGTCATACCAGCCGGCACTTCAGGACACGGTTGTCATTGCCGCATACGAAAACACCGACGGGGTCGTGGCTGGACCGTCATTCGACAAGTACCTCGCCATTCCTGGAAGCCTGAGCTCTACAATGAGGGTGACAAACATTTCCGATCTTACCCACGAGCTGGAACAGCCAACAGGCTACATGTGAGTTAATGGCTGCGAGGGACATATCCTATTAACGCGGTTCCCTTCCCCGCAAGAGTTGAGGCAGACACAGTTGCTGACAGTCCATCACGTAGTGATATTTGGTTCACGCTGTCTTTCAAGAATGACAGACGCGTCCTCGCGCACGCAGTGTCAACGCACGACCAGCTGGTGAAGGATATGCTCGCCCAGTCCCCGGACGGCGATTTCATCACTCAGTCCATGTTCCAACCGCTCCCTACGATATTTGCCAAGCACGGCACGGAGCGGGGCGGAAACGTCCTCGGCCTTGACAGGATTACTGATAACGCGGTGCTATGGCTCGCAACTCTGGCTGTCAAGGGTGCCGAGCAGGAAGAGTTTGGACGTGCGAAAATGATTGAATGGGTCAAGAACGTGGAAGACTACGCGAAGTCAGTCGGGTCTGATGTCGACTGGAAGTACCTCAATTACGCCCACGATACCCAGGACCCTCTCGCTAGCTATGGCGCCGAGAATGTGGAGCTCATCAGGGCGGCGGCGAAGAAGTTTGATCCCGAAGGAGTCTTTCAGTCAAGAATTCCGGGAGGGTTCAAGATCTCGAAATCTGCATCAGCCAGAAGATAAGGCAGTGCAATATGCACACAAGTAGTACTTGGGACAAGTCAGATCCTCGATCTTTACGTGCTCGTGTTAATAGACAGAGGAGTGGCTATTCGTTTCTATGTCCGTGACGTGACGGCTTCTGTCATCAATGATCGTGGCTCTACTTTCGTGTCCGATTCGTGTGAAGTGATCTAGATGCGCACCAACCTCTAGGGTGAGAGAATACTGAGGGCACTGTCCACAGATGACTATGCTCATTCATTGGTGGAGACAAGAGTCATGTTAGCCACCTGGTAATACACTGCCAGGGTACGTTGCGACCGAGGTCCAAGTGGCTGGATCCGCTGTTGATTCGGATGTAGCCGCTCGGCTCACCAAGGATCGTCGGATACAGCCGATCGTACATCATCTCTATCTGATGTATTGCATGGATGCTCTCGAACGCCACGTCGCCACATATTTAGATTCAATACGAGCCAAGCTAGCTAGGAAAAGCATATCCCCGTATACCACGGTATTTCTTTCAGCTTTAGATTCCAGCGACATCATGGAAGACCGCCTTAATATTGCGCCCAGTATTTGGCCTTGTCTTGGCGACATTTCACCACCATTTGTCTACTTCTATGAATAAAGGCGCACAGTGCTCAAGAATACATTGACTGGTTCCATGTAGTACCGTTCTGCGTTTCTACCTGCAAAATCCGCTATGAATGTGCGATCTAGGTCTGCACCCGTCATGGGGTCACTGCGGAAGCATCCGAGTTGGCAGAACAGACTAGGTACCCAGGTAGCAAGAGCTTGGACTGTATTATATTAGGAAAGTCACTCTTGAGTCTGTGGACTGACCCTAAATCCACTGCAAGGCGTGTAACCACACATCATGTTTCATTTCCTCCGATCTGTTCATCGCACGGCTCGTCACTTCAGCACTCCAGTGCCTCGGCCCGCCACGCAGCATGCCATACCGGCAGCATACTATAGGGGAGGCACTTCAAGGGCTGTCATGTTTCGCAAGAACGATCTTCCCGCTGATCAGTCACAATGGCCAACCATATTCCGAAGTGTCATGGGCTCGCAAGATCCCAACGGCCGTCAGCTGGATGGGATGGGAGGTGGTCTATCGTCTTTGTCGAAAGTCTGCATCATCGGAGCGTCTGCGGAGAGCGATGCGGACGTGGACTATACCTTCGTGGCTATCGGCGTGAAGATTGACGAAGTTGATTTCAGCAGCAACTGTGGAAACATGACCAGCGCTGTCGGTCCATTTGCCGTAGATTCTGGGCTCGTTCCCAGACCTGCAGATGGCGAGACGAGCGTCATGATCCGGAACACAAACACAAACAAGCGCATACGAGCAAGCTTTCCTGTTCAAGAAGGAGAGGCCGTCTCAACCGGGCCCTTTACGATAGACGGAGTAGCCGGCACGGCCTCAAAGATCAAGCTCGCATTCCAGCGACCAGCCGGGTGGAAGACTGGGAAGTCACTTCCCACAGAACAAATTGTTGACAGCTTCGATGGCGTCCGGACTACATGCATAGATGTCGGCAACCCCTGCGTATTTGTCCCTGCCTCGGAGCTCAAGGTTGACGGATGCATGCTGGCGGACGACATCACGGCGCAGCCAACGCTGCTCACTAGACTGGACTCAATCCGGCGTCAAGCAGCGGTTGCGATGGGGCTCGCACAGGACGTCGAAAAAGTCCCCGGCTCCATACCCAAGATCGCCATGGTCTCTGCCCCGCGGGAACACAAGCTGCTAAGCGGTGAGACACTGAACGAGAAATCCTGCGACGTCGTCGTCCGCGCCATCAGTGTCGGCCAGCCGCACCAGGCCGTTCCTATTACCGTCGCGATGGCGCTGGCAACTGCGTCGCGAATCCCAGGATCGACGGTCCACGAGTGCGTTGCTTTGAGACCCGTGGATCAAGATGGTGTGACCTTGGGACACAATAGTGGCACAATTCTCGTGGGGTCGACGTTTGATGAGAAGGGCGTCATCGAGGAGGCAACTGTGTTTCGCACAGCGAGACGGCTCATGGAGGGCAGGGTGTTCTATAAAGAGAACGGATATTCGCAGGGCAAAAAACGGATAGTACAGGGCAACTAAAATAAGTCTATAATTAAATTATTAACTTAATACCTATAAGAATTATATTAATTTATATATATTAAGAATCCTTAAAATTTTTATTTTATTCTTATATAAAATTTAACTTTATAATAATTAGTATAATATTAATATTTAATAAATAGTAGTATACTTTAAATTTTTTAAAAATATTCTATATTATACTTCTAGTTTTAACTTAAAACTAAATTTTTTTCTAAGTAAAAAACCTAATACTTTAATATCTTATAAAATATAAAGAAGTTTTATATATTTCTTTTATAATTATAACTTTACTAAAACCTAAGTTATAACCTTATAAAATAAATATTATTTATTAGATAAAACCTTAAATAAAAATATAAAACTAATTTTAAATAACTTTAAATTTTATATACTTAAATACTTAAAAGAGGTAGTAATATGAAATTAGAAAGATATATATATATATATCTTAATAAATACCTTAAAAAATGAAAAAAAAGGGGATTCTACCCTGTACTATCCGTTTTTTGCCCTGCGAATATCCGTTCTCTCTATCAATAGAATTACAGTCCGATTTAACCATTTTCACGCTCCATCAAGTAAAACATTTATCCCCATGGTTATGAGATAGAGTCGCGGTCTTAAGCATCAGTGCTGTACGAATGCCGAGAAGAGTGACTTTCACTATCCAGGTACCAGCAGTTGTCCTATCAGGCTCAACGCCTGCGAAGATCAATCACTAACCTTGGAATATCTGCTATGATACTTCAAATCCGTAGCACTCAATGCTAATTGAAAACGTGAGCCCACTGAGGGTTCTGAAACAGCCGACTAACACGGCGCATGCCGTTGCCAACGGAAATGACGTGCTACCGAAGTTCAACCGCCTCCAACGATGTGGCAGACAACCGACGATGCACCATGCAACAGGCTCCAGCGCCGCGGGTCTTGCTTATCTTCGAATACATCTGATTTGTGATATTCCAGTCGGATCCGATGGAGTTGAGTTGAGTTTCATTGCTACACTGGCCTGTAGCGTGTCTGCCAAAACCGCCTTACGACATGGCACAAGGCGCGCCGCGTATCACGCAATGGCACCCCGCTGCGCTGCCGTTGGACACAGCATCACGACCCCGCAGATATCGCGTCGAGCCATTTGCGTGGAATTTGGGGTTCGCGAACCTATTGCGGGATAATCGTAGCACATCCAGGCATGGCGTGCTCGAGATGTGTTTGGGTGGAGGGGCAATATCTCTTGTGATTTGCACGCTGGCCGTGCCTCCTTGTGCGAGCACGACTGCTTTGAACAGCAAGTCTGCATCTTCTCCGCACCAACGGGCAATACGAGTCATCTCAATGCGGAGCTTCGACATCGGCCTGCGGCATGATGCTTAGAAATACGTTGCTTCACGTTATTTGGCGGGATATCACGAACATGCATCCGGATAGAGACCGACTTCCCCACCGGTCGTCCTCCAGCTCAACGGATATATATCTGCCACCAACGCAATAAGTAGTGACATTCCCTCAGTATACCAGGTCAGTCCTCTTGAAACCCATTCCTGAAACATAGCATATTACCCAGCATGGCACCAGCACCTATCGTTCCGGAGATCGTCGACGTTGCCGAGCCGCGGAAGGACACCCTAGGCTTGCCTGAGTCTACAGCTGCCCGGCTCAAGAGGGCAAACATCGACCTTAGCAATGGTTATCCATACCGCCCCTCACGGCCTCTCTACCTTGATGATGTGTACAAGATCAGGAGCAAGGAATGGACGCACAACGACCCAGGTGCAAGGGCCGACAAGGAGAAGAAGTCTCTCTTCTCAGCAGCTACCAAGGTCACTGACCTGACTGCATACATCGGCACTGAGATCGAAGGCCTTCAGCTCAAGGACCTCACCGACCAGCAGAAGGATGAGCTGGCACTACTCATCGCGGAGAGAAGTGTTGTATTCTTCCGGGACCAAGATCTCTCACCCCAACAGCAATTATCACTAGGAGAACATTTCGGTGAAGTTGAGGTCCACGTAAAACTCCCCGTTCCAAATGTGCGGCCAACGTATCTCGAACGCGGTATCACTGACAAAACATTGCAGCCACAAGTCCCACAAGTGCCCGGCCTCCCCGGCGTTTCCATCATTTGGCCCGATCTGATGGCAACGGAGAGGGCGGCCAACTTCAGGAATCCAGGAGGTGCGTCCCGCTGGCACACAGACCTGGTCCATGAGCTGCAGCCAGCCGGCTACACGCACCTTCACATCGACTCCGCCCCTCCCGTTGGAGGTGACACCCTCTGGGCCAGCGGATACTCGGCCTACGAGAAGCTTAGTCCCGACTTCCGCAAGATCATCGACGGCAAGCAGGCGATCTACGTCTCAGCACACCCATACCTCGATCGGAATCACCCCGAGGAAGGACCTAAGCACATCGAACGGGTCCACCCCTTGGTGAGGGTTCACCCGGCCACTGGCTGGAAGTCTCTGTTCGTCAACAGGGCGATGACGCGTCGGATCGTTGGCCTCGACAAGGCTGAGAGCGACGTGATTCTCAACTACCTCTTCGATGTGTACGAGAAGAACGTGGATATCCAGGTGCGGTTCAAGTGGACGCCGAACACAAGCGCCATCTGGGACAACAGGTATGTAAACTTTTTCTCCAATCTCCTTATTCGCGTTGCACGCATGGTCCAAGCTAACATTCTCTCAGAGTCACGATTCACAACGCAAGCTGGGACTACGCCGGCAAGCACCCCAGACATGGGACCCGTGTGACTGCGCTGGCCGAGAAACCATACTTCGACCCGAGCGCGCCAACCCGACGGGAGGCCTTGGGCCAGCTAGGCGCGGATGAACTCCAGGTTGATGGCCCTGCGTAGTTTGCTGGTCGGTTGAATGTTTGTAGATGGCTTTTATCTTTTGCATAAGATTCAAATTGACCTAACACAACAAGGTAATACATCATGCCGTTGGATGGATTTCCACTTGTGAATTGGTGTACAGCCGTCATGCCCTCCCTGCCCTATGTCGCTTCAGAACATGCGCAGTCACCAGCCATTAACGCATTTCTCAGACCCTGCAAATGCGTTGCAATGGGATTGTGCTCGACCAAGTAATCATGAAATTTCCAGAATATTTGAGTTGCCCTCAGCTGCAAGATATAGTTACAACTAAACCAATTAAGTGCTGGGAGTTGAATGGAGAGATGCGATTAAAATTTGCTTCCTAATTCTATGTCTATATCTTGATGCTTATTGGTTTTGCAACTGACAACGGGTGCCGTCTAGAACAGTATTTTCAGACTCCAACCAGCGCAAAGACCTCGAGCAATGAAGAAGGCACATAAAGACAAGAAGTACAAGCCCCCAGCAAAAACAATCAAGCCGTAATAAGCGCCATCACACCACTGCACAATAGCTCCGGCCAACGGCACACCCACCAGTGTTCCGAAGCTGGCAAGGAAGAACGCCGTTCCATTCCTCTTGCCGTAGTCCTCGGTTCTGCACGCCTGGCCAATACAGACGGGCGTCAGGCTGATACCGGCGCCCGACCAGAATCCGAACAGGATGGCAAATGCGACGGTGGCGGCCTTGCTGCCACCGGCGGTCAGCCACAGTGCATAGATGAACGTGGCGCACACACCCGCGGTGATACACATGACGTTCATTGGGCCAAACCGGTCTGCAAGATAGCCCGGCAGCGCGCGGCCAGGAATGGCACCCGCGTTGACGAGAGCATTAAGCAGCAGCGACGTCTGCAGATCGATGCCCTCGTGGAGAGCATATGAACAAATGTACGTATAGGGGATGAAGACGGCAAACTCGATGAGGAAGACTGCGAGGGCAGTCATGCCGAACTTGGGGTCTCCAAGGGCCTTGAGGTCAATGGCGGCGCCGGCCTTCTTGTTGGGTGGGAGGCGCTTCTTGAGCAAGAGACAGGCGCCGACGGACGCCACGGCGCAGAGGAAGCCAACGGTCCTGATCGCCCAGGCGAAGCCCACCCGCGGCGCCATGAAGACCATGATGAGGGGAAAGACGACGCCGCCGACGCCCCCTGCTGTGCAAGCTACCCCTGTTGCCAACGCGCGTCTTTTGGAGAACCAGTGGCCGACGGCGGCGATGCTGGGGTTGAAGAGGAGGGAGGCTGACATGCCTCCGAGGACTCCGAAGGTGAGTAAGAACTGGTAGTATTCTGGGCTACATCAGCTTTGATGGTCCGGACCAGCAGGATCAACCAAGGCTTTGGGGGAACATGCGTACCTTTGCACACACTCAGTATCATCACAGAAGCCACCATCCCCACACACCCTGGCACCACGAGGAGCCTGATGTCGTGGGCGTCGAATATAGGGCCTGGCCACCACAAGTCAGTCTGTGTTCGAGTAGCGATAGCAGTGGGTACCTGGGGAGTACATACCGACTTGAGCCCCACAGAAGTACAGGAAGAAGGCGTACGTGCTGAACACCCAGCCAATGGTTGACTCAGACATCCCCTCCAGCTCATGCTCCGAGACCCAGGCCTGCAGGACAGCCAGGGTGTTGAGGACGCCCATGGACGGGATCATGGCGCACCACGCGCCCGCGACGACAAGCCATGCCTCTTTGCCTCCTTCGGGATATGTCTCGGCGTATGTTTCTTCGTCATCGAAGGTTTGTACCTCTGGTATTGACACGTTAGCTTCTTGATTTGCGATTTGTGAGTTTCTGTCGAAGCTTACCTGCGACTGGAGAAGCCAGGTCGGAATGTCTTGGGACATGCATGCTGGGCGGAATGCACTTTGGCCAATCTCGCCCCCGTGTCCTGCTGTATTCCGTCAAGCAGGTCGAGCAGTCCCGAGGCTTTGATACATATACTACAGAGACTTTTCGCGGCCGACCTAAGGAGTGGAGCGTAAGGCTTGAACTGGCCAATCAGGATGGTTGGATCCAAACGTCGATTCGATTTCTAATGCCATTGCTACAGGTCTTTGCGCCTCATGGCTAGCGTCGCTTGTGGGTCCAGGTCATGTCGGGAAGAGGCGAGCCGGATGGCATGGTCCTCACCGTAGGGGCGTGGAGTAGTGGGTTCTTGCCCTCAGATGCAGGCCACCGGGGACGCACAACCCGGATGGCGTGTTCAACTTGGTGAAGGATCGAGTAATGGATATCAATCCGACGTGTAGAACGCAGAGCAAGGTGTGAGCACCGAACTTCCTAAATCCCATTGTCCGAGGAAAGAGATCTGCACCATGTTCCCGAGCCAAACCCCTAACGCGCCAGCAAGGGGCATCCTTGGACAGATTATGTCCGTTTCGACACACGGTGGTTACTTTTTGAAGTTTTCTCTACTCTGATTAAAAACCGGCTGTGAAACAAGCGTGAAGAGCAAAGATCACGGATAGAGTAGACGAATACATGCAGCTAGAACGTGGATGATATTCTACACAACAGATTGGTTTCCAGCCTCCTCCTTCCGTCCCTTTATTACTCCTTCTACCACTTGAGGCCCTCACTCGCACCATTAAAGCCGGCTTGCTTCCGCTCTCTTCTCTGGTCTAACTGAGCCATGCGATGCAGCCGCTTTAGTATGGAACCTCGGTGCAGATGTGCGTGTGGCTGTCTTCAGCGCGATACCGATTCTCGGTGCTCGGTCTCGGTGTCCAAGCTCAAGTCGGCCACGTTGAGCTCTATGCCGAGCTTTCACACCGAGCTTTGTCGTCAAAGTCGGCCAACTGCTCGACCTCGGGCCCAGGCCCCCCTCTCGCAAAGAGAACGTCAATCGACACTTGATGCATCGGTCCGCCGAGGTCGTAATAGTTATAATACATTGTACAGAGTATTTACAGTGACTAGTGACTTCCGTGAGGAATAATATCTATGTAGGTAAGACGTGTGGATATAGTCTTGATCCCAACACCCATACGCCCGCTTGTAGCAATTAAGAACCCGTCAAAAAAACCGCCGCTATGACAAGGAAGCTCCGCCGATGCATATGAAAAGTTCAAAATGGTCTCGGCATGGCCAAGCGGGCCAGCTGCTCTCAAGCATCTGTGCCAGCGTCGGGGGGAAATGAATGAGACAAGGCAACTCAACCATCGAGATGCTCCATCGCATCTGTTGTCGATCATTTGTGCATGAACCTCTCGTTCAGGCCGATATCGGCGAACATATACCGGTCATTCATGAGATGCATGGCCACATAGCCCATGACATACTCATTCCATGCTCGGCCATAATGCTCCTTGGTAGCGAGCAAACTCGTGACGCTCAGGTATCTCTTCTCGGTGTCGGCGACAATCTCCTTCATGGCCGCCATGGCAGTTTTGTTCTCGCTTTTTGCCTTGCTGTTCACGTAGTTCTTGGTCTCGCCGGCGACTTCCTCCTTGTAAAATCTGTACTGTGGTCAGCATTGGTCGGCTCCGCTGTGGTGCTAGTGGCTATAATAAAACGTACGATAATATGTCATTCGTCAAATTGATGAACCTTCCCATGTCCGGAATAGCTTGCAGGAAGCATCCGATATCGGGGTATAGCGCCTTTGGGAAGATGAAGCCGGAGTAGGTGTCGGGGAGGCCCTCGGTGTTGCGGAAGTAGTAAGGCCAGCTCGCGGCGGCCTGTGAGGGGACGAGCTCCTGGAACTCGCGGCGCGTCTCGAGCAGGTTCGCGTTGACGAATGCCAGCGCGGACAGGACTATCGTGTTTGCTATCACGGGGTCGTAATATTGGTATGTGTTGCGCAGGGTCCTGGCGAAATGCTCCAATAATAGCGAGGGTTGTGGCTGGCCGGTGTAGAAGCGGGCTTGGAAGTGCGTTAGGTCCGAGGCTATGCGCCTGTTCGTATCGTCGATGAGGAATCCAAGCCACGTGAAGATCCCAATGTGGAGCTGAACCTCTGGGGGGTGGGACGGGTACATGTCCTGATTGGAAAAAGAAACAATGGCACGTCAGCTGACAGGTCCCGACTTTGTCTCCCGCCTGGGTGCGCAGTCATGCGGTGCCCACTGCAGCCCCGTAGGGCTGCAGGCCCGACTCGGTGGGATGGAGTGTAAGAATTGGGGTGCTCACTATTGCCACGGACAGGCCCGTCTCGAAACATTGCCGGGAGTGCCTGTCTTGGTTGTACGGGACCCCGGAAGCAGCCGCATATTCGGTCATGGCTGCACGCAGTGCAGTCCTGTCTGGCTTTGAAGGGGGATCATAGTCTATCGTCTCAAGAAAATTGGATATGAGTGGTCGAATGATCGAGACCAGTTCGTTCCCCTTTGGTGCAGGTTCTGAAACCATGTTGGTGACTGAGAAGGGCTCGCAGCTGCCCATGTCGACTAATATCGAGGGCAAATGGGTTGTGATGGTCGATCGACTGGATATATAGCACTAAAAAGCACCAGGAGAGCTTGTGATAGTACTGTGATTTGAAAACATCATTTGAAACAATGCGTGGGTATCCCACATATATATACTCGTATGATCAGAAACGTGGCTTCTGCCTGCGACCTGGTGTGGGTGCGATGCTTAGGGTTGGTGCTATGGGGGGCTCGTGGTGAGTCCCACGATCCTACATCATGGCGGTTCACTCCGCTCGCTCTCCAATCGGGCGGTCCCCTCGCTTCCCGCACGACGACTAGGTGCTGCGGTTGGTCATCCTCCAGGAAACTAGAGGCCTTGCACTCATCACGGTTCGAGTTGCCGGCCCCCAATATACTACCAAGCGGGAGGATTTCAGGCGGTGTTCAATTGTTCCTCTAGACAAATCTGGGGGTTTAGGCAGCCCGAACCCTGCACAGCCCCCATGTGATTACTGCTTCTGACGAAGAGGGTGGGTATCTGAATGAGGCGTCTGCTTACGCCCACCCGCCCTCCCGCTGCCTCAAAACCCAGTCACCTTCTTGATGGCACCGGTGTGACATTTGAGCATCGATTCGGCCGTTGCGGGACGGAAAGGGTAAGCCGATCGCTAATAATGGGTGTTGCTCATGTCATGTCTGTTTTTGATCACGGTAGCACAGACAAGCGAGACTTCAGGACCCGTCGGGACGGATTTGGCCCCCATAAGCAGTTAGCCTCTGCGTCACAGAAGAAGTTCCCGAGTACATGTCGGGCCCACGGCGATGGAAAATTAAGAGCCTCATTTTATTGAGGGCTGAAGTCCGTGCGTGGCATCCTCCATACCCCCGTGTGCTTCCAACAGCCCAAAACTGCAAGGTCTCAGCTGCATGGCGTTCAAGCCTCCGCGTGGCACGGCAATCATGTCCAGGTCTGGGGTGAAAAAGTGGAATAATTGTGAGAACAATGACGTCGGATATGTGAACTAGTTGAATCAATTCTGGATTAAGCGTGCATGCTCATGAATAACAAATAGTTTTGCGCGTAAAACCCTTCTCAATCTCCTTCACGGCCGCAAAGAGGCTGTTGTCATGATACTTTCGCGCAACAATCTGCAAATTAATGGGCGCCCCCTCGAAATCCCCTGCAGCCCACAGTTCACGGACGTGCTCGTCTTCTTTGCTCAGCGGCCACCCGGGAGCATACTGTTCATTTCCCTTTGACAGTGCTCTCACCGGCGTAGGGACCACCACACCGGGACAGTCGACATAGTTCCAGAACGCGGTGTAGTTCCAGTACAGGGCGGTGTCATGCGCGCTGGCCGGGCCAACGAAAACAGGACATAGCACCACGTCGACGTCCTGTTGCGTCCAGTGGCTCGCAAACTCGCAGCGGAACTTGTCCCGCTCGACGCGCATATCGAACATCTGGTCGAATGTATATGGCGGGCCCTCGGCGTCTTGGATTGTCCACTTTGTCAGGCTCTCCATTGGCTCCCCCGTCTTCTCCAGACCGGCCTTGATCCCGGCGCCGCCGTCGGGTGTGTAGGCTCTGCGGATGTTCCTTATCGCATCAGCGACTCGGTAAGGGGCAAATGGCTTCACCTCGATGGAGGGATCGCTACTGAGCTTATCCTTCGCCCATTCCAGTGCGCGGAGCACAGGTGGCTGCGGCTGTATGACACCATCGTGCATCATAATACCAACCTTCAAGGTTGGAGGAGAAGGTAAGGGTGTGCTGAGACCGGTCCAAGGTAGAGGAACAAGGCTCGGCTCTCGCAGCCACGGCTTCTCGCCGACAACAAGTGACATGAACATGTCCAGGTCCCGGAGCGATACCCCCATCGGCCCACAGGTCGCGAGAATCGTCAACTCGGCCGGATTTCCACTGTGCAGCATCCCCAGGTTGGGCAGATAGTGGCTGGTCGGCTTGAAGCCGTATATGCCACAGAACCCAGCAGGGCCTCGTATGCTGCCCCCAATGTCCGAGCCAACCCCGAGCACGGAACCCCGGAGCGCTATCAACGCACCCTCACCACCACTGGAGCCACCTGCAGAGAGGTCGATGTTGTGGGGGTTAAGGGTGCGCCCGTAGGGGCTCACAGTCTCCAAGTGCATGATGTGCTGGGGCTGGTTCGTCTTGCAGTAGAAGACCGCTCCTAGCCGGCGCAGGATGGCCACGAGATGGCTGTCCTCCTCGTCAATCTGGCGGCTGGCGATGTAACCGTCAGCGGACCAGTGGCCGGCCATCTGGACATGCTCTTTGATGGAGATCGGCACGCCGTGGAGCGGGCCGACGGTCCTGCCGGTCGTGGCGAGGTGGTCGTCGAGCTTCTGGGCCTGTGCAATCGCCTCATCCATGAACCATTCTGTCAAGCAGCATGTAAGCTGATGGGCGATAACGGCCCGCTTGGCGAAGGCGGTGGCAACAGCCACTGCCGTGAGCTTGCGGTCCCTGATGGCCTGGGCGAGTGCGGTCGCATCGTAGCCCTCTGTGATTCCCAATTCGCCGGGGGTCAGCAGCCCGCAGTCACGGGGAATATTGGTCACATTTCTGGGCGGGTTTTGGATCAAGTCCGCTGGCAGCCGAAGTTCCTTCGGGACCTTGTCTGCGAATTGTTCCTGCACAATTCGGTCACGGAGTGCTTCGTATTCCGGTGTGCCTTTGGCAACGGGCACCGTTTGGATGATGGGCAAGGCCTTCGACATGGCTGGATTTGGCTTTGCGAGAGGGTGTGGTAAGCTGTCAGACGGAACGAGAGAGTGTGTCTTGGCTTTACTGAGCCCACAGGCTTCGCGAGGTGGTGTAGTGAGGTCAGCCAAACCAATCTAGGTTCACGCTAGGAATGTTATCAGCCGCCAACTGTTGCCCGGCGGGGGCCAGTGGCTTGGAGGAGTGGACGGCCGCGGGGTATCACCGTTCTGACGCATCCTGCATACAGGAACGGGCGCGTGATAAGAACTGGGCGAATTGCCTGTGGTTATCAGGCAATCTCCACGCCACAGCGGTATCTCTTGTTACATACTGCCCGAGACGTGATAATGTGCATTTATTGAATCAACACGACAGATAAAGTGACCAGTAGCGATGCCTCATCAACGATCCTCCGGGCTTCCAACGGTGTCGTTACATAATTGCAGCATGGCTGCGAGCCGAGAATGCCGTAGTGATGCGGGTGAGAGCGGCTCAAAATTCTTACAGCGACTCACTGATGACGCCCAATGTAGTGAAATGATCGTTGACTCGGTGAGACTAAAGATGCATAAACAGTCAGCCAACATTGAAGGACGGTTGGTGCATTTCGGTAGGTCCGTTGGCTATACCTGATGGGCGTATAGCCCTGTGATTACAGTCTTACCAGTGGCATCCAGACTTCTCGTGGTAATACTAGCAGTAGGCCCTGGCAGCGTGTTCGCAAATATGACATGTCCACTGAGATAATCATCGTTGTTGGTCAGGCGGAAAGAACGGCCTCGGTTCGTTTTTATCTTTGGTAGTGAACGAATACATCATCAACTGACAATCTTGAGGTGAGGCACAAGGGTCCATGGCCGGAGACATACCTCTACGTCTGATACTTGGTCATCATGTATGAACTTGACACCGACTGACGCTATTAGCTCACCACCGGGGCCATCAATGCCGAAACGGTAGCGGTGCAGATTTCCGATCTTCCCGCATGGATGGCGACCAAGGGAGTGGCAGCTGTTAGGGATACTAGGATGGTTGTACTTGAACTCGATTCTGGGTAATAGACCGTTGAAATAAAACTTGAGCCCAACAAGATGCGTCAAGTAGACTCCACCGGGTCCACCAAAATGACACCAAATGAGCGGTTGAAATCCACTAGCATACTGTAAAGCTTCTGGAAATGAATGTTCGTTGAGGTGGACAGACGGCGGCGGGATAGCAGGAAACCAGAGCCCACCTTGCCTCAGATTGTGTGATTCCTGGTGCTTAGCATCCCCTGTGATCGATGTCTCGGGGGGTCTCAGGCTTCTGGGAACTGAAATACTAACAATCTTGCACGCCTATGACGAATCTATTAGCGAGGGAACTATAACTGCGTTGAGGAAGAAATGCTTACATCTAGTCCGCAGTTCATGGCAATTATGGGTTCTGATGATACCAACCGATTTGTGCGTGGCAAGTCATCTGATCGCCCGTACCACCGTGAACAACTACTGCTGTCGGTAGTAAACTGGATGCCTTGTATGCCCCTAGGTGACATTGCCAGCCTGAACCCGGTCAAGCTGCCCGTACCCAATTCAAAAAAGCTGTTCGGTGTGGGCTCGATAGCCAACCTGTAAATCTTGGCCGTCCCGAAAGCGAAATCTGAGTCCCGAGAGGTAGCTTTCCTCGCCCACTTTGACGAATGAAAGCGCGATGCGTTCTAGAATCCCCCGAGGGCCAAGTAGCACGCTTTGTCGTTTGTGAACAGTGCAGCCGCGAATAAAATTCTCGTGTGGTCGATCTCGGTCCGGAAATGACGTTTCAGCTCGTGCCTCTATCCACTCAGCCTGGATAACCTCAGACTCGTCCAATTCTACGAGCGGCAGCACAGCCAAGGGGCGTAGATCAAGGATGTTCTTAAGGCGTAGCGCCAGACCCCACACCCGCCTTCTGTTTGCGACTTCACCAGACTGGGCCATACGGGAATCAGAAGTCAGCTTATATAGGAATCTCCAGTCCAGTGAGGAGCCACTTGGTTCCGTAGATTCGAATAACCAGGATCGCTCTCCAGGTTCTGAGAACATCGTGGCCCAGAACGGCTGATTGTCGAATATTTCCCAGAGACCACGCAAGGCCAGCCGTCCATTGAGAAAGTCCGAGGTAGGCAAGTGATTCGCAATTTCTAAGCGAAGTTCTAGGGGCAGCTGAGAGAACCGATCGCGTGTTGTATTTGACGACAGGTGTGCCACAGTTCTCTCCGGTGGCGGGTGTGGTTGTGGTCGAAGAATCATGCGCGTATCGTCCGACTTATCGGGGTCACTCCTCAGTGCTGGTGTAGGTCCGGCTCAGTCCAACCATAACTAAGGGCATCGTCGTAATAATAGTCATCATCGTCATCGCCGGAATGATCGAAACCATTGGAATCACCGGAATCACTGGAATCACCGGAATCACTGGAATCACCGGAATCACTGGAATCACCGGAGTCGCTGTATTGAGGATCGACGGGTTGCGTTTCCGATCCCCCATACATATCAAATGTACGGGGTGCCTTTTCCCAGTGGTGAACGCTCGAGACTTCAGGTTCGAAAGCATCACTGACTCCATAGTTCCCTGGATGCTCGATCATGTCCCAAGTGAAATAAGGCATGTTCCTCCGTCGATAAAGGCCCCCGTAGCTGTGTCCCCAGTTGATAAGGTGGCTATGAGGAATCTTAAGGTTACGATGAGGAACCTTGGGCATCGACAAACATAAATCGTAAATTCGGTCCAAGGGCACAGGATCCGGGTGAAATGTTCTCTCTAACACAGACCAGCAACGGGCATGGAACAGAACCCCATGGTAGCCTTCGCTGGAGCGGAATTCGACGCCAAATCGTTGTCGTTGGACTGAACCATCCCGGTAGCCGGCGTCGCTCCAATAGGCGTTCCTGTCACGGGGCGCGTGGCCCACGGCGTTGCGGGAAGATAGGCCCACGCCCGTTAGCGTCACGTCTCCTTCCGAAGAAGATGTTACTGCCACCATTGTGAGTGGATATCCCACCACAGAGCTTGGCAGTGCTGGACTTGCCTGCTCTGAACTCGCTGAACCAAGGAGTAGCTCGCGAGCGACGCGCAGGCTCTATGGCGAGTCCGCACAAGTTACAACAATAGCGGGGCATACCGTAAGCTGTCCTAAATGTGGAAAATATACAACTCAAACGGGTATGACTCCAAGAATCTTCTGAGGGTCAAACATGGGTTCTGTTTTGAACGGCTATCGGAAACAGATTGTGGAGGAATATCCTTCCCCGGATGCTGTGCCCTCCGACGGAGCGGGGAAATATTGCTCCTCGCAACGAAGTTAAATTCTAAAAAAAGAGCGTAGAGTTCTTACCTAGGTACGTAGCATTGAGACAACGTTAACTACAGGATTTTCCCTTACACTTTGTTAGCGCGAATACATGCAATGTAACTCTATTAACCAATCAGATACTATTCTGAGTTTAAAACGGTACCTCTCTCCTTATAACTTAATTACTGTTTTATTATTATAGGACTACTAGAAGTAACCTATTTCCTTACTGATTTATACCCGATATGACTGTATTTTCTTGTTCACTGATACAGAGTAAGATAGAGCAGGGCCCCCATCGCTAACAGGGCAGAAGTACCTTTTTAACCTTATTGCAGGCAAAGCCCTGTAGGGCAAGTGAGCCACATGCCGAGACATTAAGCTCAGGGTAATTTTAAAACACGACTGGTCGCGCAAGTATGAGATGTTCCAGCTGTGTCAATGCCCCTGAAGATTCTTGCAGGCGATTCTCGCTTACGTTTTAGACGATAAATCACTTATGTTAATCTGAGGGCACCCGATACAGTTAGTACAAGGATAACTAAATCCATATGTGTATATTTATATATATTGCCGATAATAGTAGTTAGATACGATAAGTAGGCACGTGGCCTCAGCCTTTGTGACGCACAGACAAGGCTAGGGAGAACGGCTCTCGACGGCGCTGTGACTACCCTAGGGTAGAGTCGTCGACACATAGCCTCAGGGCTAATTAGCGGTGAAGTAGTTATACGGCGAGGCCTCGTACTGTTAAGGAGCTGTTAGCCTGTTAATGGTAACATTGTTGCAAGAAAGAGGCAGCCTTTAAGGATAGTTTCGAACCGTCAAGCACTAGGTCAAACTAGGTAGCCTATCTGTGTGATTCCGACCTTCTAAAAAAAGCTAAATACGAAATGTTTGATAGCCCGGGAGGATTCAGTGTTCAGCAACATATAAATATCCGCTCATCCTAACAGCGGAACTAGTTTTGTTTCTATTCCATATACAGCCGAAGCCATAGGCAAATTTCGACGGTAGACAAGTCAGAGACCCCCGATACCACCACGGAAGCCACGACCTCAAGACTGGAATCAACGGCCAGGTCCAATGGCCTCTCCTTCACCAGCCTCTTCTCTGCCAACGGAGATCTGGATACAGATATTGGAACACCTTTGTATCCACTGCAACATCCCAAAGCATTCTCATTTCATTCCTAATCTCATAACCACAGATGCCCGGGAAGGAGAAGCTGCGTTAAGGGCTTTATGCTTAGTCTCGCGCGACTTCCGTGTCATAAGCCAGGGGATTTTATTTCACTACTTTCTGAATTCTCCTAGACCTGCAGAGCTGGGTTGGCGCAGACCTGCAGAGCTGGGTTGGCGCAGACCTGCAGTGAACTATAACCGCGTTACCAGATTCCTTCGTGGGCTGACTTTAAGCCCATCGCTGGGCCGTCAAGTTCGCATACTTGCCCTCTTCCTTCCCACACATGCGGATTTCCCCGAAATCACGCGACAGGACCTGCAAACGTGGATTCGAATCAGCGCTACTTACAATATCCATGTTCCCGATGAGGCTACCAGAGCCTTAGCAGCTCAACCAGGCAACGAGTCACCTCTTCTGTTCTTCGATAAGCCGGGTCCCGATGCATTACTTTTACCAGATGCAGAAAATTCCTGGACCTACTGCGCAAGATGGTTATATCAATGGCTCCACGTCCTGATCCTGAATCTTGTTCCCGAGATCACACACCTGCAACTCTCTAGGCCACTGGCCCTTGACGGTTGGAAAAAGTTGCAAGACCCTCGACCGAAGTTCCCTCAAGTTCGCGAGTTGACATACGACATCTACTCCTCATTGGGAGAAATTCTATATGACCAGGTCGCCTTTCCAAATGTATCAGGTTTTAGCGCCCAATGTCTCATCAGTTACATAACGCCGACACAAATCGACGTTCCCCACCCCATGATGAATCTCCGAAAGCTTTCGATCTCATGTCTCCCGGGTGATCTTCCTATCCTTTTGAGGCAATGCATGCATCTAGAGGACCTAGAGTGTCACATTGACCCTCAGGATGCGGTCCCCCAGGCTGGTGATCATTTGGTACAATGGCCGTCGCATACCAAGAGGACCTTGCGGCGCCTAGCATGGAGCCACGCATGTGCTATTGGCTGGGTGAAGAAGGGGAAAGATCCCGAGAGTGTCACTGTTGTGCCGTTGCGAGATTTCGAGCGCTTGGAAATCTTGGAAATCGACCAATCGTCACTACTTATGTACTCCAGGTTGCTCAAAGCTGCATCCATAAGCTCAGTACTGCCAAGAACACTGCGTTGTCTCCATATAGCATTCATCCGGGATGTCCTATCACCGCCACAAATTGCAGACCAATTCCGTCAGCTTGCCAGGGATAAATCCATGGTTCTTCCGAAGCTCAAGATTGCCAAAGTCAATGAACCTCTGGGGCCACGGTCGAAAAAGAAGATGTTTGCAGTGTTCTTGGTTAGGGAGGGTGTCACGAGCGTTATGAGCGATGCGGGAGTTGATCTGAGGATGGGGTGGGAAGCGTGTCCAACTTCCGAGGACCGATCCATTCTTTCACAGCCCCCAGGTGTGGCTAACGCATTACGGAGGCCATTTCAAGTCAAGACTCTTCCTCTGGATGGTGCATGAACGATTTGGGAGGCTAGGTAGTCTCTGGAGTTGAGGCCGAAACACCGGGGCCGTGGAAAGCAGATCAAGCCAGGTTGGCTGTCTCTAGTTACTATGTGCAGCATGTTTTACTCGAAGCCAATTTGAAGAGTTGACCCATTGTAGCCAGGTGCTTGAACGGCGCTTTCATGAAAAGGTATTATTGAACCGAAACTGGTTCCGTTTCTATTCCGTATACAGCCGTAGCCATACGCAGCGCCTTCATACAGTCGTAAACGCTTTGAACTGAAAGAATACCTAGGTAGGTAACACGAGATATAAGCTTTTCCATTACTAAAGAAATTGGTCAAGATACCTATTCGTTTACAGAACTGCCTGAGCAGTCCTCTTCATTCGCCTCATCAAATCCTTACCCAACGCGAGGTGCATCACATATCCACTTAATGCTAAGGCCACGGCAACACCTGCAACGCATGTGGTCTTGTGGCGCAGGATCCATCTTTTCAGGTAGTTGACGAACCAAACCTTGCTACCACCGGTCACGCTGAATGCACTCCAGTCAGGGAAGAGCGTGGCCAATTGATACTCAATGGCCAAACCAGGCCATGAGGCAGCGTTCCTGCCGAATTCACCAATGTACCAGTTGGAACAATTTCCAGAGAAGGCGCTACCTCGCAGCTTTTGCTGGATCTCATTCGTGGTGCGATTCTCGACAGCATCCTTCACCTCGATGACGGAGGCACGGCCATCCAATAGTGGCTCGAACAATGCCTTGGCGGCGTAGGCAACCTGGGTCTCGCAAGCGTACAGCGCCGATTTGTTGGCTGGGAAGACATTGGGGCCGAACCTGAGAGGAGGAATTGTCAGCAGGTGCCGTCGGAATGATGAGAGGATGCAACTTACAGGATGACAAGATTGGGAAAGTTGTGCACAAACGTGCCCAGATACGCTTGTGCTCCGCGGCACTCCCTCCACTGCTGGTCGAGCGAGTTGCCGTCGGCGCCAATGATGTGCATTGGGGTCAGGAACTGGGAGACCTTGAACCCTGTGGCCATGACGATGATATCATATTCGTCAATCCTCCCGGAGGAGCTCACGATGCCGTCCGATGTGATCTTCTGCAAGCCCTCAGGTATGAGCTCGATATTGGGCCGATGAAGCGATTCCAAATAGTCAGGGTCGGCGATCTTCCTCTTGCATCCCAGCTCGAAGTCTGGAACCAATATATCGTGGTATTTCTGCGGAGCTTTTGTATAGATATACTGCTTTGCGTGTTGCTCCTCCTTCAGCCGCTGCTTGATGCCCGCGTCTGTGCCTCGGTAGGCATAGGATTGCCTGTCGATTGACCAGAAGATGTTCCATCGCAGCAGTTGCATCAAGAAAGGAACATAGCGGAATGCCACCTTCTCCAAAGTATTGAATCGGTGATTCGGTCGCTCGTGATACCATTGAGGACTTCGGGCATACTGTTTGACTGAGGCGGCGTGCTTGGCAAGAGAGGGGATGACTTGGACAGCGCTACACCCGTTTCCAATTACAGCCTGGGTAGAACCGAGTCAGTATACGGGAGAACAGAAAGGAAATCGGATTTTATGCCCAGAACTTACCACGCGCTTGCCCGTGTAATCCACGTCGTGGCGCCATCGCGCAGTGTGGAAAATTGGGCCTCTGAAATCTTCCTGACCTTCGAAATGCACCTACATTTTCGCGATCAGTTGAGTGGATTCTGGAATACCTGAAGCTACTTTGACACTCACATCTCGTGGAAATGAGATTCCACCAACAGCACTAACGAACACAGTGGATCGTCGAGTGAACGTGATTCCAGTCTTGAGGTCTTTGAGATGCACGCTCCATTTTGCGGCCTTGGTGTCCCAGGTGGCGCCCACGCACTCGACGGATGTGTTAATGTACGGTCTCAGATGGAACTTTTCAACGGTATCTTCGATGTATTGCAGGATTTCCTCCTGCTCAGCAAGCTCCTTGGACCAGTTCGGGTTGAGGTTGAAGCTGAAGGAGTAGAGCTGAGAGTGGACGTCGCATCCACTTTGAGGTTGTCAGCGAATTTCAGCACGGTATAGCAGTCTGCAGTTCAAATACGTGCGTCCAAACTTACCAGCCAGGGTATGTGTTTGACCTCCATGTTCCCCCAACACCGTCTAGCTTGTCGTATATGGTGAAGTCCTCGAAGCCCAGCTCGTACTTCAGCTTATGCGCCATGGCGATGCCTGAAGGCCCTGCGCCGATGATGATAGCGTCAAGAACCATTTTTGCTCCGGAATTGTGACGGTCAACAAAGGACGGAAAATTGGCGTGAACGAGACGGTGCCGTCTGCAGACAAGGCGAAGAGAGCTGTGTCCGACAATGAAGTTATTTCAGAACACAGCTCAATAGATCCTTTCGGGATAACCGAGCCCTCATGAGAATGGTATCACTCGTCGTCTCGTCGGAATTCCTTCCCTTGCTCCACGCCGCGCGGAATTGTCGTGAAGTCATTCCCCACGGGGAACCCGGAAGTTATCTCCGTTTGTGGTGAGACGTTTGTGGTGCCGTCGGATTCTGAAAACGGAACCGACACGCACTACTGGAATTGTATATGCTAGTCTGGTCTCACGAAGGATGCATATCACGCGAGGCGAGAAGTGGCTCCCGTCGATTACACATCGAAACAGGAAAATGTACTTCACCTGCGTTTGAGCCCGAAGACTGGCGAACGAGCAGATCCGGCCGGCAAAGAACACCTTCTCTGCACACACACACACACACACACACACACACACACACACAAGATGGGAAGTGTGGCAGCACCATTGCCTGACAAAATTCAGGCCCAGGTCCTTTACGGGCCAAAGGACTTGCGCCTGGTTCGTAAACAAGATTGTCCAAATTGAAGATGCTACTCCTGCTGATTGTCACTTTCCTTTTACACTTATCAGATATCCGAGCCAATGGGTGTGCCAGAAGCTGAGCAAGTACAAATTGCCATGAAGGCGACGACGCTGTGCGGCTCTGATCTTCATTATTACACACACTTCCGTAATGGAGACATCCAGATCAAAGAGCCACTTTCGCAGGGCCACGAGACTGGCGGCCTGGTGGTCGCCGTCGGCTCTGACGTCGAGTCAAAGTATGGGCTTAAGGTAGGGGACAGAGTGGCCGTCGAGGCAGGAGTGCCCTGCGACAAGTGTGAGGTGTGCCAGGATGGAGACTACAACGTGTGCGAGAGGATGCGATTCCGCAGCAGCGCAACCGCTTTCCCGCACTACCAGGGGCCCCTCCGCGAGAGATTCAACCATCCGGCAAAGTGGGTCCACAAGTGAGTCGAGTCCTTATTTCTTTCTCCCTGAGGCCATATTACTTGCAAGGGCGAGGCTGAATGTACGGGAACTTTTCAAGGCTACCTGGCGCTCTATCCTATACCGACGGGGCCTTGCTGGAACCCTTATCGGTAGCCATCCACTCGGTCCGAAAAGCGGCCGCAAAGCCAGGGTCCAAGTGCCTCGTAATCGGAGCTGGTGCAGTTGGTCTCCTCTGCGCAGCCGTGGCCAAGTCCTCGGGATACGGCCGAGTCGTCATGGCTGATATCGCCTCAAACTGCCTCGCCTTCGCTCTGCGGAATGGATTCGCAGATGAGACGGTGGAGCTGGTTCCCAAGAGGGCAGATAGCATAGAGGGCGACCTGTTATACGCTCGAGAAGATGCTGCAGCAATGGTGCGCAAGAATCAGAGCGAGAAGTTCGCGAGGTCCTTTGAGTGCACTGGTGTGGAAGGCTGCGTGAGGACGGCAATTTATGTAAGTCATTTAGCAAGAGCACATGCTACAACAGGAACTCCACCTGGCCATGCCTGCTAATCTGAAATCACAGGCAACACGAGGCGGCGGCAAGGTGCTGCTGGTCGGAATGGGCACGCCAATTCAGACACTTCCAATGTCGGCTGCGGCGTTGCGTGAGGTAGACCTCATCGGGGTGTGGAGATATGCTAATTGCTATCCCCGCGGACTGGAGATCATGCAGAAGTCGATTGAGGAGGCATCAATGCCGGATCTCAGGACCCTTGTGACTCATTCCTTCAAGGGCCTCTCAAGTGTCCCGGAGGCATTCTCCATGGCCGGGCGGACAAGTGATGATACTGGGGCGTTGGTAGTTAAAGTAGTGGTGCAAAATTGAAGTTCGGCGATCACAAATCATTCGAATGATGCATCTGTCACCTCAGTCACTCTGTCGAAATCCGTGCCATCTGATAGCTGAGACTTCATAACGGTCCCAAGTCCAGACCACGCTGAGGAAACGCATCAGGCACGGTTTACGTCAGACATTGTGCGGCGTTTGGGTGGCGACCCAGCCTTAGAGGGCGCCCGGCGCTTGGAGCCTGCTAATGCCGCAACGAGGCGAGCCTGCCATGTCCTCTTGACGTGTAGGAGGACATCCAGCGTGCGGCTTGCATTGTTGAATACGTTACCGAGCTCAGCTAGCGTACGACAACACATCTCTAGATGGCCGGTCAACCGGCGGTGGTGCTCGATGTCTCTCTCGGATACAGTGGCGTAGACTAAGACGAGGGCGGCACTGAATGTGATTTGTACCACGAGAATGCTGACCTTGCGGAGAGAATGCTGGGCTTCGTACCAGGACAGGAGAATTGCTATGCGGGATGCTGAGTTCACACACATTTGGCGGGCGTGCTCTGGGCCCTTGCCGATTAATGGGCGTGGTTGGATGTAGCGTTTAGCAACAAAGGGACGGTGTAGGAGTATGACTAGGTATTCATAAAGCATGCTATAATTTTGGTCAGGAATCATTCCGATCGTGGAGTTGGGTGGACTGTAATCTTACTGCAAGATAAGGACGTGGGGTGCACATTTGGCCGGGACAGGAGCATTCAGATCTACTTCGAACTCCTGGGGAAGGTTTTGCCTCCAGGAGAGAAGGTCCAACAAAGTGCGCTCTCCTAGCTTGACTAAATCGTGCTTGGATGCGTCCGCTTGGAAATACCTATACAGGTTAATGTCGGAACGGGATGAAGTCCCAAGTGATCAGACTTACAGACAGTTTTCGAGAGGGGACATGATCCTCGGAAGCTGGACCCACTGCTCGACGAAACGCTCCTGCTGATCTAACGTTGCAAAGTGAAGGCCATCGGTGCGATTTGGAAAGCATGATGGCAGGGGTTCATATTGGTGGGATGAGAAGGCCACCGGTGTCTCAACCGTGATGGCCTGGGAGATATTGTGCAGCGGTCTTCCTAGGTATAGACCCCACATACTAAAAAAACTTGTGAGTTATGATGTGTCAAATACTCTTCGGGCTAAAGAGAACTAACTGGTCTGTTGCGAAGGCGCCCCAAAAGGCCACACTCCGACCTCTGGCCTCCTCAACGGACATCGTCCCAGCGTCGACGTATACTTTGGTGCTGACGTGTAGGCCAAAGTCAATTGCCAGCCGCATGGCCATCCCTTCAGAGTCATAATATTGTCAGCGATCGAGAAGTCTCCTTGCTAGACTGAGGGATGCGGCAATGGAAAGCAATTTCTAACCGCTAAAGAGCCAGCCCTGGGTGTCTCGTGTGCATGCCGCCTCATCAGTGCTCAGTATTGTAAGGGCCTGTATAGTGGAGATTCGTGGATGCTCCAGCTCTATGTCGAGGAGAGTGGTGGCGCGGTTGGCGAAGAATTCTGGAAGTGGAAGAGGCAGGCTCGGGTGTTTGTGCGCTTCGAAGGTTGCGCCCACGGCGCACCTGGACTTCAGTCAGCTTCCTTTCCATACCGATTGGGACGTCCATTGATCGTACATTGCATCCAGGAGGAAAGGTGAGTAGAACAAGGTGTTCTGTTTCCCTTGTTCATAGTCGTGACGAGCCTTGTTGAAGATCGTTTGGTCAACAATGTTTAAGCTTGAATTATGCCAGGCGAAGAAAAGGTGGACGAGATGATCTTCAATATCACGTGTGACCCCCCTGTCAATTCCAGCAGCGTCTAAGCGTGCTTGTGCCTTCTCGCCCTTGTCAGAGCGATCTGCGTATAGAACTGGCACATTTCCGCCTCTTGCTAAGTTCAGGTTGCATGTCGCACCGTAGAAATGGCGCTCCCCGTTGTCCGTCATTAGTAGCGACCCTAAGCGATGCGAAAGCTCAATTGTGACTACGGAATGATCTTCATCGTCGGTGGATTCCTCGTCGTCGAGTAGTGTTGGAGGGGATGGGTCTGACGGACTGGACCTAGGATCTGACTCAAAAACGGGAGCATTAAATGGTTGTTCCGGTGGTTGGAAGCCGTCAAGGTCATTATTGTTCTCCAAAAAGTCAACCATGGAGTAATTCCAGACCCAGTCAACGTCAAATAGCTGGTTGAAAGGTAAATTTGACATCGAGGGGAGCTTGCGGAGTCTCCTTCCTGTCCCCAGCATCGATCTCGCGTGGTTCTGGTGCATACAAGCTGGATAGTTGATCCAGTGTCGCCTGGCTGTCTCGGTCCGCCGGGGGGACAGCGATGCCTTGGGTCTGAATAAAGAACTCAAGCTGTCTCACACGCTGCGAGAAGGTCTCGACAGCCTTGCGAAGCGAGAGTCTTGTCCAGTTAGTAAGGTTGTGGCGGCCAGCTGTGGGGTGTGTATCTAGGGTGTCTAACAAGGGGGAGTGATATCTAAGGTGAGCAGGGCTGAGGTGGTACGGGGATGCTTACTTCCTCCGATCTACACCTGCGTATTTGCATTTCCGTCCCTTGACGGCACATTGCCGACATTCGGGACGGCCCCATCACACTGCCAGCAAGAAGGGGTCAGTTGGTGTTGCAAGAAGTCTACTGCCGCGCAGAATGCCAAGGGCTATCTGAATGGGGGCCGGACGGTACCTTGATCTTGTCCTCGCGACAGTAATGGCACGCAGTGGTTATATGACGACGAGCCTTCGTAGGAGCGTGGCCTCTGCTGCTGTCTGACATTTTTGATTGTCTCGACCAAGACTCGACCTAGATGTCAATGATTGGGCCTTCTGTGAAACACAACAACAATGGGATAAAGAACGCAAGGGCCATAAAGCACAGGACGAGAGTATGATTACAAATTCTAGAAGTTTTGCGGGGTCGACAGGATATGCAGGTATTACGTCCTGGCCGCCAGATTCTGCAGTTCAAGGAGGACAGACTTGCTTGCCGCCTTGAATCGATGAACTTGCTGCGTAAAAAGTAATTCTAAGCTTCTACAGGACAATGGGATAGCACAGCTCAAGGACCATGTGTCTTGAGACGTATCGTTTCGCCGAAAATGTGTCAATGTAGCAGCAGGCATCCGAAGACATGTCTGCCGCGGTGCCGTAGTCGTGTCTACAACGACTACGCCTAGACAGGGATCCGCTTCACTCACCGATTTGGTCACGGAGAATTCCCAGGGCAGCAGATGTGAAACTGGGGGGCGTGGGACGCGTGACTACCCGATCGACCGCAGCAGGATGCGGGGAAGATGGCTGGCTGGCTGGTTGGCTGCTAGAGTGGTTGATGTTTTAATACGGAACAGAGGAAAGGAGAACCAGCACGCTTCGAGACAAATGATTCTGCTTGCACTAGAATAGGTAAATAAATGCACCCATGCCGTCTGAGCATGGTTAAGGCCCCATGAATACCTAGGTACCTAACTGTTTTCAACATGTGCAGCATCAACCACCCGCTTGGTCACATTAGAATAGCATCGTCGTCTCGCTAATCTATGATTTACTAAAAGACGGAGACACCCGGATTCAACAGACACTTAGAGCCACTAGGCAATGGATAATATCCTTGGACTACCTAGGTAACGTGATAGACCGCGCCATTGAGCCCTCAACTACCTAGGTATTTAGAGAAGTGAGACGAGATCTCCGTCTCAGATCAATTCTTAGGGATCAGTTTCAATACAGATTCCGCAACTTCGAAAGAGCCTTTATATTACGAAGGATGGTATCAAAGCCTGCCAGCATGCATTCCTCCCGTGATGAGTAGATCAGCGGACGTCATATAAGCACTCGCATCGCTCAGCAAAAACACAGCGACACCCTTCAAATCCACTCGATCAGCCATGTGTTTCATTGGCGGTTCCGTCATGAAGACCTCGTGCAGTCCAGGCCTTGTTTCGGAAATGGTCCGGGTCATGTCCGTGTCAACGTATCTAACATTGTTAGCATCGGCTCGTCACAACTTCCAAGATACTGGTATGCGACTCACCCTGGGGAAATGGAGTTGACGCGAATGCCCCGACCTGCCAGCTCGCAACCCAGTTGTGAGGCAAGAGCAACCACGGCGCCTTTGCTCGCGCAATAGTCGCTGATATACTGATCCTTGCTTGCCCACCGTGCCGCGATGGATGCGATGAAGACCATCGATCCGCCTCTGGGCTTGGCTAGGCCTTCATCCTGCTTCACTATCTGCCTTGCTGCGAGTTGAGCCGTGTAGTAAGTTCCGATTGATTTGATGTTGAAGCAGCGGGCCACGTCTTCAGGCTTCCGTTCCAGGAATGGTTGGTCTGAACATATTCCGGCGGCGGTGATCCTACGAAATGCGAAATTTAGTATGATAAAAGTCCGGATGGGGTATCTTGGGTGGGCTCATTACAGGCCATCGATTCGCCCGAAATCCTTTACGACCTCTGCAAACGTTTGCTCGAGAAGGGAATAATTCGTCACATCGGTCCTATCAAGTGGTAATTACACATGGCAAATACAAACAATACAGGGGGCCCAAAATGCTAGACGAATGGGACGAAGTGTCCATACGAGTATAGTTTAACTTTGACATCGAAATCCGTAGTAAGCTTTGAGAAGTGTGCATGCGGCTCATCCAGACGGTCAAGGATCGCAATGTCACTCCCGGCCTCAGCACAAGCAAATGCCCATGCTAATCCAATCCCTCGTGCTCCCCCAGTGATCACTGTGACCCGACCTTTCAGAGAGAAGAGGTCTTGAACAGACCTATACAGGTAAGGGATCTTGTCTTGGTCAGGCGAACGGCTGTCCATTTCAACAGAGTGATCAAGAAAAGATATGGATAACAGATGCCAAAGACAGGAGCAAAGTTGAAATCTAAGCAAGGGGGCAATCACTCGGGTCTCAGAGTCCCGGCGACCTGAGAAAGGGGCCCGACTGAGCTTTTTCTCTAGACCTCTCAAACTAGTATCAGCTATCACGTAACCCAACATATTTCCCATACCCAACCGGAATCCGCATTGGAGAATGACGATGCCCTTCAAGTTTGGAACCCATCGGCCGGGAGCTTGGTCCCGGAGCGGCCGCAAATCCGACTCTGGGTTGCTCGGAATTCAAGTCCCGAACGCCTGGTCGCCCCAAGCCGGGCTGATCCCTGCAAGCAAGTCCGGGGAATTGGCGGAACCGTGTAAGTCACGAACATCACATGGAATATCAAGGTCCGGAATATCCCAATAAAACCGCTTTTCCTCGAGCACAGAAAAATTGGCCCAGGAGATCGCGTACAATTTTTTATAATACTTACAGTTCCGAGAGACCATCAAGATGACCAAGGAAGTAGAGCTCGGCGCAGAAGCCGCTACGAACGGATGCGACCAGTTTGAGAAGCGCTCCCGCGATGATGAAGTCGCAGTACTGGCAGTTCGCAATCTTGTGTTTGATTTGTGCACACAAAATGGCGGAGGCCACGGCGGCTCATCAGCGTTAGGAATGGCTGCGATCGGGGTTGCTCTGTGGAAGTACGTTATGCGCTTCAATCCGGCCGATCCCGAATGGTTTGACCGAGATCGGTTTGTGCTATCCAATGGTATTGACTGCACCGATTTTCCAAATCTCACAACGAGCTGACTCTATGTGTGGCAGGCCACGCCAGCATGTTTCTTTACGTGATGAACTACTTGGTGGGATACGATGCGTGGACAATCGATGAGCTCAAAGGCTACGGCAGCCCCAAGGAAAATGGGTATCACACCTTGTGCCACGGTCACCCAGAGCGCCAGGCTCCCGCTGTTGAGGTGACGACAGGACCTCTGGGCCAAGGTGTTGCAAATGCTGTTGGGCTGGCCATTGCCTCCAAGAATCTGGCAGCAAATTTCAACAAGCCCGGTTGCGAGCTTGTTCAGTCCACAATATGGTGCACAACGGGCGATGGATGCCTAATGGAGGGTGTCGCATTGGAAGGTATGTATCACATTTCCAGAGTCCATAACAAGTCTCTAAACAGCTTATTGATGCATCATAGCTATTTCTCTTGCTGGCCATTTACAGCTCGACAACCTTGTTCTCATCTATGATAACAATGCCGTAACATGCGACGGGCCACTGGACTGGATCAACAGTGAAGACATCAACACCAAAATGCAGTCACAGGGGTGGGAAGTGATAAATATCCAGGACGGCAACAACGATGTTGAGACAATTGTATCAGCTTTGAAGCTTGCTAAGAAATGCAAGGGGAAGCCCGTGTTCATCAACATAAGGACCGTCATCGGTGTAGGGACATCCACACCAGGGACCCACAAAGCGCACCACGGCGCCTTCGACAAGGAAAGCATCGCTAGATCAAAGCAGCTTGCAGGCTTGGCTGTTGGATCCACCCACGTCGTCCCGCCTGACGCACTTGTTCTCTTCCGTGAGAGACGACAGCACGGCATTCGCCTCCAGCAGGAATGGGAGGCCCGACTGTCTCAGTACTCAAAACAGTATCCCAATGAGGCTGCTGCCTTCGAGAGGAGACTGAAAAGGAATGTTGACGATGGTATGTCATTAATATCGGCAATTGACAGCAAACCCTTCACTGGGAAGGCAACAAGGGAAACGAATGGTCACATTCTGGAAAAGCTTTGGGCCTCGATACCTTCTCTTTGTGGCGGAGGCGCCGACCTGATCAATTCCAACATGGTATCCTACGCGATAGAAGATGTTTTCTTGCCTCAGTCGGGATACAAAGGGCGTTACCTGCGAAATGGTATCAGAGAGCATGCCATGGCATCAATAGCGAACGGCATGGCGGCCTACAGCCCTGGAACGTTTCTTCCCATCACGGCTACTTTCTTCATGTTCTATCTATACGTAAGTATTGTTCCCAACCATTATTTGACTGCAATATCCCCGCTGAGAATAGTGATTCCGCAGGCAGCACCTGGTGTCCGTATGGGAGCATTGAGTGACCTTCCAGTCATCCATATCGCAACCCACGACTCTTTCCGTTAGCCCCCCACCCTCAAGAATCATGAGGCTGGTATCAAGACCCTACATTAACACCTGGGTAGAGGAGGGGCAGAACGGGCCGACACATCAACCAGTCGAAGTTGATTCTCTCTACCGGGCCATGCCAAATCTCTGCTACATCCGCCCCTGTGATGCCGAAGAGTTGATCGGGGCATGGTCGATCGCGCTGTCGTCTGATAACCGTCCAACAGTGCTCTCAATAGCTCGAGACCCAACAGGCCCAGTTCCAAACACAGACCGAAATCAGGTTCGGCGGGGGGGCTTATATCATACAGGAACACCCCGACCACCAGCTAACACTTGTCAGCTGCGGCACTAATCTACACTATGCTGTTGCGGCTGCCGAGTCCCTGGAGCGACAGGGCATACCCACTCGGGTTGTGAGCGCGCCCAGTCTCGACTTGTTCGAGGTGCAGGACGATGAGTACAAAAGGCTCGTGTTCCCCTCAGGGAGACGGCCGATTGTTAGTGTCGAAGAGTATGTAGCGACCACTTGGGCGAGGTACGTCACAGCCAGTGTTGGTATGACTACGTATGGGTACTCTGCGTCAAACCGCAGTAACTACGACCGCTTCGGTTTGGATACGAAGGGGATCGAAAAGAAGGTGAAACAGTACTTGGCACATCTCAATGGTCGATCCGCAAGAGAGTATGGCTGGAGACAACTATGAAAGGAGCAGGTGGATTAGAAACTTGGGTCCTAAAGTCCATATGAATGAACGTTATCTCGAGACCAATTAACACGTGTATCTGTGAAATACCAGTAATTACGTTCGGTTAGGAACTCTAGGTCATAATCATTCGCGTTCTCAACCGAGGTGGACGATCTTAGTACTGTCTTGACGTTATTTGGCCTCTTGACCACATTAGCTGCAAGTTTGGAAAGTCCATCTGTCCTTTTCTTGGACGAGAGAGATATTGATCCTTCTGGCAGGAGCAAGCATGGCGTTTTGTGTTGAGTCATGTTGGAACCTAAGTGCATGCTCGGTATGCAAAGGATGAAAGAGAGATCGGGAATTCGCACCCACAAAAACGGAGGGTATACCCAAGAGTCCAGAAGGCCAGAGTGGAAAGGGTGTTGCCAAGGCCTCGGACATCTATTCGTTGGGGCTGGTGTTAAGTGGTCCACGAGGACTTTCAATCCAAAGTCACATAACAAATATACGAATCTGATGTTCAAAACTCGTTGACAGTGAATCTATGGCCTTGGAGGGGCCCCGGGGGCTCCATGTTGATACCGGATGACGCAGCCCTACAACAGCTGGACGAGAACAGCATAACCCCAGAGCAGGAAGTAGTTATTAGGCATGTCTTGTATTTTGATCCGCATCTCGATGGTCTCTTGAGACATGTCAACGGAGAGATAGGGACTATATTTCTCTGTGCGGCCTCCGAGATCTCCGAGACTGAGGCGGCGGCACCTGGGAAGACCCCGGCTGTAGGTTCAAGCGCTCGTCAGTGAATGATGCGCCAAACCTCACGCCAGAAGCGAGGAACATGACGATTAACATGGTGCGGCTGGACCCCACTCAGTACCGGTCATTAACGCGGTCTTAAAGAGTCCTTGGTGGTGATGGACCGATAGATGTATTCGAGGCCTCGTTGTAAGCATCGCAAGGACTTAACGTGCAACGGAATGATATCATCACTATTAAAGTTGATTACGTACAGATGAAAAGAAAACCACAGGTCTTGTCATTTTCCTCGACCGGACTTGTTATGTACCTAGGTAGTGTGTGTCTGTGTGTCTCTGAAGAAGACCTGAACAAGGGCCTCATTGAGGGGTAGTTGACGAGAATGGGGCCTTCTCCCAATGTTGCCGGATTGAAACGACCGTGTCCGTGCTAGAGCTCTCATATTCACCACACAAAGAACAAGTTATTTGGTCGATCAGTTCATCGGCATGCCGCCGGGCAGCGCGGTCAGCCCTTGATTACCAGTGTCAGCAACAGCACAATCGAAGCGAATCTTGCAGAGAGACCACACTTACATCCTTCAACGTCCTCCTTGACTGTCGACTTGAGCATGCATTGGTTTGCCTGCGCAGCAGTCTGAGTCTTCATACCAGAACAAGCATCTCCGTTGCACCTGATGTCGAGTGCGTGCTGCAGCGCATCACCCTTCCATCCGAAGAGATAGTCACCATGCCAAGAGTAGCCAGTCCTACAATGATCGTCAGTGGTCATCCATCGAGTAGAAATATCAGGTTGAAAGCTGAAGAGACTCACTTGTCACCCATGCTGTAGACAAATGGCTGGGACCCGTCCGCGGGCCAGTCAGCCTTGTTGTTGAACTGCCGCGTGTCCCACATGACCTCGTACATCACCTGGGGAAGCTTGACAGGGTGGGTTGCCGGGCATGGGCCCGAGGACTCGAAGGTCCCACTGCTGGGGTATGCGACGTGGGACTTGTGGTCCGGGCTGTCGACATTCTTTCCATCCCAGCAACTAGGGGCAGATGAATCATGTTAGTGAGGAGAGCTCCAGAAAGGACAATATTTATGGTGAGGACCCTCGGGGACGTACGTTGGGAACGTGATGGTGGCACGAATGCCGCCGCCGCAGGTGCCGCTCGGCAGCGCGAAGGTGTCTGAGCCCGTGCAGGGCGCCCCTCCGAACGGGTTCTGCTCGATGTTGGCCTCGCAGCGATGGCACAGCTGCCTCTGGCCTCCTTGACTGCTACGCAGCTCCGGATCTCCGACGATCATACGGAAGCCCTACACGAATTATGTTAGTGACTTGCGCGTCGATCGTCTTTATATCCTCGAGTAAGGATGACTGACCGGCTTGAAAGCAGTGGTCTTGGTCTTCCCGTCATAGGGAGAGTTATAGTACACCGTCAAGCCCTCATTCTTGCCTCGCAGGCCGAGATTGGTCAGTTGTGGGACCCGCTTGAAGGTGCCGTTGCGGGCACGGAAGTACAAGCTTGCAGTCCAGTAATTGGAGAAGTCATCGGCGTAGGTGCAAGATGTGCACGTGGACAGTGTGGGCGGGTCGTAAGTCCCCGGTGTCATCGAGGCGTTGAATGAGTTGCCACCCGCGATCTGGTGGACGTGAGCAGAGGGCACAGAGCCTGGCTGTACCAGGGGGTCAAGACGCTCGATGGTGAGCTTGGAGCACTCGAACCGCATGAGGGCGGCATTGTATTGACGTTCTTCGACCGCAGGGGCTGACAAGACCCCTGGGACGGCGAGCAGAGCCGCGACAGCCTTCAAGTACATACTGCTGATACTGCAGTTATCGAGGATTGTAGGACCAAAAACTTGCTGTTGTGTTACTCGGAATGAAAAGGGAAGAAAGGCACACTCAGAGGACTTCTGTGGGACAAATTTGTGGAGACCCTGGAGTTTATATCTATTCCAGTCGCTCAGTCGACTGCAAACTTGACCTTGTATGATTTGACTGCCGAGGAAGTCCTTATCTGCAACACCCTCTTCTACAATCTGTCAGTTGCCGCTGTTCATATACGTGGATGTGGCCATCAACAGCTGGTTGGACACGCAGCCCCCAGCTGATTGAGTGTTCATCGGGCTTTTCGGCACACCCTGCATGCTGCTGTACCCAAATCCCGGCAGTTGAAACGCAATTTCCAGAACCGGAATCCATCCAGACTTTTACTATATCCTATTGGTTCATGTTGAATCATTCCCGCGCGCGATGTTCCATGCACGCCTGGCCGACCCAAAACCATCGATCGACGTGGCGGGGTCACTCACAGACGTATTCAGCCATTTTTACCAGATTGCCTGTGTCTCATGCACACCATTCATTGGCCGCAGTCGAGTTGGACGGAAACATCACATTCACTCACTGGAGAATGACAGGCATGACCCGGAGACCGAAGAGGCAGATTGTTATTGGGAAACCCCCACAAGTTGCAAAAGGCGGATAAGAGGGTGCACATCGACTCGCGCTCTCCCGGGACGGATTAGACACTTCCGTCTCTAATCACTAGCCCTCGAGCAAAGAAATATCCGATTGCTTAATCGGGTCAAGCTCAGGCCATCCCAGCATAAAACAAATTCATCCACCAGCCTCGCCCAACTAGGTGGACGGGACGACGATATTCCAGTCAGAGATCTCGGGATTGGGTATCATCTTTGCCTTACCTAAGTATCTTTGATCACGTCTAGACGAGGCTACAGCGGGAGCCTCACATTTCAACCTCGTAATAACCTTTCCCCCTCGATATACTTCGGGCCGAATACCACGGGAAGATAATCCGAATGCAAGGCCGTGAACTCGTCGCTAACCCTGACAGCTTCCCAACGTCAAATTCAGGAAGGGCCAAGGAGCCAGCATCCACTTTGGAGAATCAAATATAACCTATTTGTGTCTAGGCAGCGCCATGATCTCTGCTCGGTCGGAGGCAACATGAATGAGAGCACATCGCGGCTGCTTAGACAGAATTTCTTCTATATTGGCTGCCAACTTCATTGAAAAAGTTCCTCTGCTCTCACAAGTATGTCCCTGTTGACATCATCCAAGCCTCTCAAGCCCGCCAAGTGCATGTTCATCGTCAAATCGCCACACATGGCCCGCAAAACGTGTTTCACGCCTTCCTCGCCCCCGATTGCCAATCCATAGGCATATGGCCTCCCGATGAGCACACACTCGGCCCCGAGGGCCAAGGCCTTGATGATATCGGCACCGCACCGGATGCCGCTGTCGAAAAAGACGTCAAGCTTGTCGCCGACAGCATCCGCGATCCGCGGCAGCATTCCCAAACTGCTCACGCCGCCATCCTGCCGCCATCCTGCTGCCATCCGCCGTGATTACTGACCACAATACCCTGCACGCCGACGTCGACACACTTCCGCGCATCCGCCACGCTCTGGATTCCCTTGAGCACAATGGGCCCATCCCAGTGCTTCTTCAAGAATTCGACGTCCTCCCACGAGTGCGAGTGGCCCGGGAAGACGATCTTGGCCCACTCCTGCGCGGCCTCGCCCAGGTTACGCCCCGTCGTAGCCTCGCTCTCGCTCCGCCGCGCCTCCTCGATATCGTACCCGTGCTCCTCCCTGAACTTCTTCTGATACACCGGGTCGGTCAGGCCGATCTCCACGCCGATACGGTCTGGGTGGATGAAGGGGTTGTAGCCGTTGTCCATGTCGCTCGGCCGCCACCCTAGCACGTATGTGTCCAGCGTTACGAAGAGTGCGGTGTACCCGGCCTTCTTGGCGCGCGACAGCAACGAGATGGTGATATCGCCGTGCTCACGTGACGGCCAGTATAACTGGTACCATTGCGGCGTTTTGCCCTGAATTTCACCCTCCCTCTTGCTCTGATCTCTACGATCGCGAGTGTCCATCGCATGTGCAACCTCTTCGATACTCGTGCTTGACGCCGTGCTCAGTGTGTACGGCACCCCAACAGCGTCACTCGCCCGTGCGGCCGCAACCTCGCCCTCCGGATGGAATATCCTCTGCACACCAATGGGAGCGATGGCGACCGGGAAGGGCAGCTGATGGCCCAATACCGTGGTGCTGGTGTCTGAGAAAGCCTCGTCCCCTGTTGCAGGGTCTGGTCGGCTCGGTACCATGCGCCTGGGCACGATGGACCAGCGGTCGAATGCTGCGAGATTATTGTGGTACGTGGTGCCGGCGCCGCAGTTGCCGTGGACGTAGCCCCAGGAATTGGCAGACAGCACTTCCTTGGCTTGCGGCTCCCATTCTGAGGGCTGGAAGGTGAACGGCGGTTTGGTTGAGTGCAGCCCGGCTTGGTACACGGACTGTTCGAGGGTGACTGCGTCTGGGTTGCTAGATGGAGCCATCCTGGGTCTGAAGTGGGCGTTCGCAGTGGAAAAAGACCAAAAGAAGCTGACCTGGATCAATGTTCTTGGCGTTCTCTGCTGGTGATCTCAGAACACTGGCTTGATGGATCAGCTTGGAAAGAAAGTGAAACTCGAGTCAGCCCAGTCTGTGAATCTAGAATCGAAACCTTCTACAATCTCGAACAAGACGACGAGATGGCAAATAATACTGCAATAGCTTTGCTTTTACTGCGTCTTGGATATAAATTGGATGAGTACACACATACATGGCCGTACGTGGGTAACTATTTGGGCTGCTGAATGCCTCTGGCTTCCGTCATGGTGTTGATGTAATCTGCACGGGCCTCGGCACCGTCGGCACAAAAGCTGTGACTTCACAGCGGATCAAAAGTGACGTCGGCGATGGATAGGTACAATTCACAAATTCAACGAGTCTCCATGACCAACACGTCTGTCTTGAGATTAACCCTACTTCGACAGCGGGCTAAATTTCGCTAGAAATCTGTAGTCATCATGGGCCGTAGTTTAGCCTAGGTGGCCCTATGTTTACTTCTGAAAGTGCCATCTTCGGCTGCCCTCCTTGTCTCGCTGCCTCTGGCCCATGGTTCCAGGGAGTCTGAGCTCCAAGCATATGTTTTAATGTCTTTCTTCACTGGCTGTTGAAAATGCGTTCTGAGCGTTGCCGGAGCCATTGCATGCCGAAATGCTTTGGGCAGCTGCACTCCCTTCGCCGCGGAAGCGGGCTGGGGTCCACGATCACATGCGTGGGCATAACGTCGAGTGGCAGGATAATTTGCAGAAAGATGGGCTACTGGACGTGGATTTCGAGACAAAATCTCGAGCGCTTGAAATATTGATTATCAATGGGAAAAGGAAACAGTCCGCAAAGCCCCCATATCACAGCAAGTCGTTAAGAGACATGGCCATGCAACACATCTCGCAAACAGTCTGACGCGTACCCACTGAAGGCTGGGACTCAGTGGTAGGGTAGCAGCTCACGAGCCGCTGTGATTGGAGCTGACCAAATGAATTCAAGGGGGAAGTGACATCTGAACGTAATCACCCTACTAACATATGCGCACCAAGTCATTTGTTCCCCCTGGCAGTCGAATGTTGAGGTTCCGTAGTGCATTGTGACGTGCAGCTCAGGAGGCGACCCTAGACAAGCAGGGAAGGCCTTACTCATGGGAAGGCTTTCTTTTCAGAACATGCAGGATAGCTTCTTCTGGAGTCAAGGTACCACAAGGCTCCGCCCAGAGGCCAAGATCAATGGTATCAAGTGCAACATTCAGTATCCTAGGGTATTGTCGCTAAGCGATATCGGGTATCTGATCTGCGAGCTAGCAGGCATCCTCATATCTGCCCAGACAGGTGGGCAGGTCTTCACACTCCCCGAGTTCGCACTTGGTAGTCGTTGGAAGGCAGAGCACAGCCACAATCTAGATTCTTCCCAATCCGAATCCGTATACTCGTATGACTTGCCTATTGATGTTGCCTATGACGGTGAATTCCTTATCAATGTTTTGACAGTTCGTTGCGATGCTCTACGATTTGGTTAATACATCTGCCTTGTGAGCGACTGTCTGGGGCTGTGCAGGCCAGGGAAATCTTTGATAAATATGGTGTTCCCATTGGGCAAGACTGCCTGAGTTTCCTCAGTGGCGACCCATCATACAAACCAAATCACTCTCTTGTCCCAGGCTCTCTGACTGCTTGCTTACGATCGTATACCTCTTTGATGTTCTGAAATGGATGGCTGCATCCCCAATCTCAAAGATGCTCCGTGGTCGTATTATCGTTACGAGCCGTCAATAGCAGCGGCGGTCATCTTCTGCATTCTCTTCGGCATCACGTCCGGCCTGCACGCGTTTCAATTGTACGCCACGCGGACATGGTACCTCACCGCATTGGTCGTCGGCGGCATATGTGAGTCCTAAACTGCCCGAACCCTCGCCCTCCACAACCTATCCTGAACTTCTCTAACTAGATTGTCTGGTACAAAGGCGAGTGCATTGGTTACATCGCTCGCGCGGTCAATGCCACGGAAACGGCGGGCTGTTGGAGTCTGGGGGCTTACGTCGCGCAGACCGTCCTCATTCTTATTGGACCAGCGTTCATGGCAGCCTCCATCTACATGATCCTCGGAAGAATCACTCAGCTCACAGACGGAGACTCGCACTCTGTCATCAAGCGGCGGTGGATCACCAAGATCTTTGTAGCCGGCGATGTCGTCTCGCTACTGATGCAGTCCTCAGGTGAGTAGATATCTGAACCTGGTCCAAATAGAGTCACAATCAAGTCGTCCGGTAAATGGCATGCTGACCATTCCTAGGTGGTGGATTGATGGCTGCCGGGGAAAGCCTCCTGAAGACAGGAGAGAATGTCATTATCGGCGGCCTCTTCGTGCAGCTCGCCTTCTTCGGTTTCTTCGTCGTAGCCGCGGGTATCTTTCACAAGCGAATGTCACTTTTGCCAACAGCAAGAGCTTCAGACCCCGTCGTGCGCTGGCAAAAATACCTCCTGACGCTCTACGTGACAAGTGGTCTGATCCTGATCCGCAGTATTTTCCGGGTCGTCGAATATCTGAACGGCAACGATGGGTACCTGCTGAGATTAGCGGCGTTTCTATACATCTTCGATGCCTTGTTGATGGTGACCGTTCTGGTTTGGATGAACTGGTTCCACCCCTCCGACCTTGGCTTGTTGCTTCGCGGTCAGAGCCCGGGAAAGAATGGACTCGAACTTGTCGGCGTTCGCATCTAGCGCGCGTGTTGTTGCGTAGACCTGGGCTAGAGTTCTTGTCTTGGGTCGAGATCTTGCACTAAACTGGTGGACACGTTCGATAAGGAGTCCCTGTCACCCGAGATCTCGGATCTGAGAGACAAGGCCGTACTCCGTAATTATGGTTGACTGATGCAGTGCTGGCAAGGAGTGGGAAATATCCTGTGTATATAATGGACGGAAAGGATTGAACGCGGATGCAACAAGTTCAAGGTTAATCCTTGGCCGCGCGTTCGGAAGGACGCCGGAGTGATGGTCCGTAGCTTAACTCAGTTTTCAGACATGCACTAGATCATTACACCCACATGTGCTTTCGTCTCTCAGTGACCGTCCTAGCTCATCGAGCAATTTCCTCGCATTGTACAAAGCACCGCTTCCCTCACGTCTTTCACGAAAAAGGCATTCAAAATCTGCCTCGGCCAAGACACTGTTCGTACAAGATCTCTCGTATTCCCATCCGCTATGCTAGCTGCTTATGCAGCAAGGTTGACGGGGCAGTGAGGGTGCGCGGAATGCGCGGCCTTCGCAGGCACGGCCACTTCGAGGACGAGACCAACCAATGACGAGAGCTGCCAACCGGCAAAATACGCGCATTCGGTTTCATATCTCGCATCTCGTACCTCGTAACAGCGGGCGGACCACTGATAAACGGACGTATTCTTTACGGCATACGAACCGAATTCTACTAGTATGTTGCCGACCGGTTCAGTTCGACGCAGCAGCATCTGATTTGACGGATCACACTGAAACATTCTGTTCATATCGCTTGCGATGCCTACTCGCCGCGCTCACAAGAAGTCCCGCCTCGGATGCGCAGAATGTAAACGGAGGAAAATCAAGGTACGTACACGTCACATGGCCCCGGAGTCAAACAGTCTCAAGTTCAGAATTGCTGGATCCCAAACATACACTTATCGTCCCCTCTCTTCGAAACCAACTCCATCTTACCTGCTTGCCTTACATAGTGTGACGAAGTCCACCCGATATGCTGGAATTGCACGCGATATGGAGTCCTCTGCAGCTTTGACCCTGCCAATCGTGCCCGGCCCGGGCTGTTTGAGGCTGGCATCAGTCCCGGATCGAGAGGCGCAACGTCAACACCCGGCACCATTGACTCGCCGCGGAACCCAAACTCCTGGACCGATTATTTGGCGTCCACTACTCCTCTCGGGTATGCAAGCCGAAGCATTCCCCCGGTCGATAACCGTGCTCATGGGGAAGAAAGCAGATCCAGCCTTGACTTACCCGGGGCGGCGACTCAACCAATACGGGACCTTGAACTGATGCACCACTACTGCGTATCGACCAGTGGTAGCCTAGCTTTCCGTGAGGATCTCCGCTACGTCTGGCGTGTGGTCTTTCCTCAGGAAGGTTACCGTCACCCATCTGTCATGCGCGGCCTTCTTTCCCTGGCTGCTCTTCACAAGGCCTACCTCTTCCCATCCAGCAGACAAGAATTTCTCACTCTGGCAGCTTCTCACCATGCCCTGAGTCTAGAGAGGTTCAGGGCTTTGTTATCCGACATTGGGGACTCCAACTGGAAAGCCATGCTGTGCTACGCGTCAATCGTTGTTGTGCACGTCTGCTCCCTGGCCGCCCGGTCTGAAAATGGTTGTATTGCCGAGCCTATTAGAAGCGCGTGGGAGTTTTGCTCCGTGTTGCAGGGCTTCAAGACAGCTTTGAAGGAATTCACCCCCAGGATGGCCCAAACGAATCTGGCCCCTCTTGTTTACAGCATTTTCCGACTGTGGGGCGATGACCAGTCGGTGGAGTGGTTCGTATAAGCCCCAAGATTGTTCACTGAGAAGAAAAGCTCGAGTTGGATCAACAAGAAGATGGTGTTGCTGAACTGATACACTGTGCATAGTAGCATAGATATACTCGAGCAATCTGCGCTTCCCCCTGACGCCTCCTCCGCGTTCTCTCGGCTCATTAGCTTCTACGAGGGTGAAGACATACTACCCAATCGCGAAGAATACACAAGGCTCGTCTTGAACATGGAGAAATCGGCAAAGGTCATAGCTACCCTAGGGTAGCCATGGTCCAGATGTCGAAATTGGACTGCTGCTTTGGTGGGCATATGATATCCCCCAAGACGTCATGAACGACATTCGACAGCACAAGCCCCATGCACTGCTCCTCCTAGCCTACTTCGCTGTCATTCTAGCAACCGGGGATAGGCGATACTGGTTCCTTCACGGATGGGCGAAACAGCTCCTAGACGACGTGGATAGGCGTCTCAAATCCAAGGATCGATTTGCGGAATGGCTCGTTTGGCCGAGGAACCACACACGGTGACCCAACATGGCACATCGGTCTATATGCTCAACTTCTACAAACACCAGGCTCCAGCATTATCTACTTAGATGCTGTTCCGCGGGGATCAGCTTCTACGAACCCCTCTGAACCAACTTGTATAAATATTTACCGAATAGGTAATCTCAAAGCCGTAACTACGGGAGACTCTCGCACTTAGGGTGGTGCCGAACATTAACCGCCCTCTTCCTCAGCTTGTCCCCATGTTTGTAGAACAAGTACGGAAACGGCGTGAACCCAAGGGCAACAAAGGCCAGAAGCGTATTTCCCCAGCCGAATCCTAGGCGCTCGTACAAATTGCTTGAGCAAAGTGGTAACAGGCCCCCTACCAAACACCTCAAGACCGCAGATGCACCAACGGGTCCAGCCGCTTCGGTGTGAAATACATCAATCAAATACGTTGTCACCGGCATGGTAAAAGCCACCATTCCCCAGGAGAAAACCACGCAGCCGACCATTGGCAATGCCCAGTGCAGTTGTTTCTCAAATGCCCAGCCGTAAATGATTAAACCCACGGCGCAGAGTGGTGACCCAAGGACGATTGGTGCCAGGCGTATCTCGGGAGGAGGCTTTGCAGCTTGTGAGCTTTCGAACTGTGAATAAGCCCTGTCTGCGGTGCAAGAGTACACAGCGAGTCCCGTAAACAGGCCTACGCCAAGTCCCAAATAGGGCAGACCTGATGCTCCTATTGACCAGCCGTAGAGCTGCTGGTACACAGTGGACATGGTCGATAGCATGAGGAACATGATGCCGAGTATGACGGCCAGTCCCAAGCCCGGCAGAGCCACTGTTGGGGACAGAACTAGGAACTTCATCGGATGGATGATCGACTTCCAAAGATCGCCCAAACTAGCTCGGGAGCGTTGATGATTATTTTTAGTGAACACTTTGTCGTTGTTGGTTTTGGTGTGCAGCTTTCGTAGTTTCCGCTCGAGGAGCACTGGTCGGTATGTTTCTCTCAGCACCGGGATTGTCCCTAGCAATGAGAGTGCACCACTGTCAGGCAATGTCAGTCAACGTGTCGATATTGGCACACTTCTCCAGGGAGAGAGTATCTCACGAAATCGATATTGTCCAAGACACCCATCTCCACCCAAAGCTTTGCGTGATGTAGCCACCTGCTATGGGCCCAGCAATAGGGCCCAACAGCAAACCAAATCCGTACAGAGCAGTAGCCCGCCCCCTCTCGCAAGGTACAAACATATCGCCGATTACACCACCTCCTATAGCCGGCGGGGCTGCAGCTGCCATGCCTTGGAGCAGCCTAAACACAACCAGTTGTCCAAGCGACTGGGACACCGCGGTAGCCACACCAAAGACGACGAAGAGCACGTTAGTGACGTGGATGACCGCGCACCGCCCATAGACCTCGGACACGCCTGAGGTGAGCAACAGGCCAAGAGCCATGCCTAACAGAAACACGCAGACCACGAGCACACCTAGTGTTGAGTCCGTAGAGTGAAACTCCGAGATGACCTGCCTCGCCGCCGGGGCAAGCATAGACGAGGCCATCTGCCCGAGAGCAGAGAGGAGAGCGACGTTGAGGACGATGGATAACTTCTTGCGGGCTGGCCAATGATGAGGGTCGTCTGGGTTATGCGGAGCCTCGAGGTTAATGCACTCGCTGCCGCTAGCGGTTTTGGTCGTACTTCCTGGCTCCTGGTCGTCTGAGGCGCTGCTGATGCTCGAACATGGCCCGATCTCCGCCTCATGGGCGCAAGCTTTCGTGTCCTTGTTTGCCTCCTCCAAGGGCTTGTCATTGTAGTGACTTGGCTCGTGCATGTTGAAAAGCTTGGAGTGGACCGAAATCATTTAGAAGCTGGTTTTGGAGGGCTTGCAACCAACTTTACCGATTCTCTCCCCAGCGAGCTTCCTAGTAGACACGTAATTTGATGCTAATTGGAGGCTCATGTGGCAGTGCCGCCACAGCTCGCGACGCATCATCAAGATGGCTCATTTGTACGCCGATAGTTGGCACAAGAATGGCGGGTACACGTTCCGTTCTGTGTGCCCCGCGGGGGTCCTTTTGATGAGATCATGGTACAAAGTAATGTGGTAGGTGAAACCAGTCCCGTCGTATACATGCGAATTGAATACCATCGTCTTGACCTTTCGGCCCCTTTTATTTGCTGATTGTGCGGCTTTGCCGTTAAGCGAGCGAGGCGTGGCACCTGGCCGTACCACGACCCGTCTCAGATCGATGGGGAGCTTGGGGGGCCTGCCTTTAAATCCTACACTGGTGTCTTTCGAGTCTTTCTCGTAGCCAGGAGGTCTTCAATGACCAGTTGTCTATAGCCAATCAATCAATGAAGGTACTCGATTTGAAGCAGCTGGAACGCGTACCCGACAGTCGAGATGTTGGTCCGATATCAACTACTATCAGCGAGACAGCAGCCTCACCGGTAAAGTGATTCAAATGCGCTGAGAGTAAGCCCCAGCACCCGACGAGCCTATCACATCAGGTGCGGGCGAAAGACCCGAGCCACAAGCTAGAAAACATTCCGACCCGTGAGACACAGTACAGTCACACGAGCACGAGCATGGACAGTCCTTCCGGGTAGACGTCCCTGTTTCCAGAAGCTCGGCATTACAAGGATGGTCGCACAACAGCCCACTCTCAACTGAGGCCCCGATCACATACAGGAGCTTGTCCTATAGGAGCTTCTCCTGTGGAAGCTTGTCTAGTGGGAGGCTATCCTGTAGGAGGTTACCTAGTAGAAGGTTATCCTATAGGAGGTCATCCTATAGGAGGGTACCCTATAGGAGCTTATCCTGTAGGAGCTTATCCTGTAGGAGCTTGTCTAGTAGGAGCTTGTCTAGTGGGAGCTTGTCTAGTGGGAGCTTGTCTTATAAGAGGTCATCCTATATGAGTTAAGCCCATAAGAGGCAAATTATAGGAGGTCATTCCATGTCAGTTTGTTCTGCAGGAGATTATCGAATGGTACTGGTTGTCATTCATGTTCTACCGCTTATAGGCACATGCAGCCGCTCCTAATAATCACGCTTTCTACCATGCCCACTTCTCATGGACCAGGAACCTTCTTGTTACCTAGGCAGGTGTCAGGCAGGGGTTCTATATCATAGTCGGTGCCTAGTAAATCGGACCCGATGCCACCATTGGGCAATCCTCAGTGAGAGCCAATTCCTGACATCGATGCCCAGCTGTCCAACCATGTTGTTTGCAATATTCGCGATGTCTCGGTAAAACCGGGGCAACATGAGCTCCGTCGTTGGGGATGTTGGTTGAAAGCGATCGAATAAGAGCCTCCGCAATGAACGTTCGATGACGTCCGGTCCCATTTCACGGACGGAATCGTAGGTTCGCACCGCGTCTGCTAGGAATTCTCCGAAGATGTGCCTCGGAACGTCTCTGACTACGGGCGACATAAGGTCGAGGCGCCTGGTCCAGAAATCGATACCCTCGTATATTCGAGTGTAATCGGATGCTACAGCCTGGTTGATAACGCGTGCAAGATGCCGGGCCCTGAGCGTCGCCAGGGAGGTTTCCGGTCCTCTCACGCCCTGCCGCGGCTGCATGGGTCTTAAATCCATTCTCAATTGGCCGTCTGGTGTTTGCGAGGGCACCCCGTTTGCTTGCTGTGGGGCTGGGGCTGGGGCTGGGGCTGGGGCTGGGGCCTCTGGAACGGTAGGTGCAGGAGGTGTATTCGCCGTTGGTCGGTACATTCGGCCTTGCACTCGCGTCTGGGTGTGAGTGGTGTTTGGCTGGCCTGGGCATCAGCACAAGGCCTGTTCGAAGTGCGAAGGATAGGTGGCTGTACTTACAATCAATGGATGGCTACCATGACGAAGCCTGAGGACCATCGGATGCATGACTGGCTCAAGGCGTAATTCATCATCCGCATGTGGTCGATTGTCTTCGCCTTGTCCGCTGCCATCATCATTGCCATCACCAGGACTGTTCCCACTTCTTGCGTGGCGAGTCATCGGGTCGCCCTGGGAGGATGGGCGCCGCTTGGTTGTACCGCCGTTCCTGCTGGTGGAACCGGGATGGCCATTGCCTTTGTCAGTTGTCCGGATTCCGCGACTTGCACGACGACCTCGGCTGCGGCTCCTTGTGCTTTGCTTCGCGGGGCTGTTGCTTTTTGTGAGTGATTGGGGTTTGCCATCTCGATCAGGGTCTGAACTGCGACGACGGTTCCTTGAGCGGCGAGATCTTCGTAGGGGACTCCGCTGTCTTGCGTGCCGATCGTTTCCATCGTCTTCGTTGTCAGACGAGCCGGGGGACTTTGAGCCATCACGCGTCCTGCTTCTGAAGGATCGTCGACGCCCACCCATCGTGGCGGTTGCTGCTGTCACCGAGGTGCTGAATATGGGGCAGTGAGAGAAGACGGGTTGCGATATGCGAATACGGTCTTGGAAGGCGATGATCCATAATCACTGGCAGTGTGGTTCGAGTAGAATGTAAACGTATAGCAAGTGTACGGATAGCAAGTGTGTGGTAGTAGACTGCGGTGGTGTATCCAAGTGGTTGATGATGGAAAGGCGAGAAAAGCCGGGACGGAATCTGGGGGGTTGTTGTTGGTGGTGAACTTGGCATTTGCCATTCGCTCCTTCTTTCCCGTAATTGAGGGCTGTCAGCTCTTATGGCAGGAACCGAGGACCCGTCTTGCCGGAACGTCCACTTGGTCGTCCCGATATCCACCATACTTCTGACAATAGGGATATTATCTTATAGGAGGTTAAGAAGCCATCATACAGGATGTCAGGAGGGTATTACACAAGACGTTATAAAGTTATCACATAAGAAGTCAGGAGGGTATCATAAAAGATGTTAGGAAGTTATTATGTAGGAGGCTAGGAAGCTATCACATAGGAGATCAGGAGGTCATCCAATAGGGGGTTAGGAAGTCATTATATATAACTACCAACTTCCTAGGTACCTAGGTAGGAGGTCAGATTGACTGACTCACCGCAAGGCTCCTACCGGACACTGCCCCAGGGTGTTCGTCGGAGTTGGATGGGTAGACTTGCAGCAAGAGGACTGGCTGCTTGCCAAAGGAACATATAACATACCAACGGACCTTTAATCCTCATTCATGATCTCCAGGAGCACGGTCATTATCGATGCCGGAATTGTGGCGTTGCGGTTGCGTTTCCAATCCCCCATACATATAAAATGTACGTGGTGCCTTCATACAGTGGTGAGCGCTCAAGAATTTTGGCGTTGATAAATATAATTCAATTTTTGGCATCTTAGTAACTCCACATATGTCAGGCGTAGACTGCCAGTACCTAGGTAGCATCCAGATGTCTGCTATCAGTCGGCCGTTAGCTGGTTGTCATCCTGGCCCCACACAAGTAAACCACATCATTCACCCAACCATTGAATGAGATCAATTCACCGTGATGGCTACCTTTGCCACCAACATAAAATACCTCCCCATTCCCAAGGTCCTTCAGCGAACCCTCCTTTCCCTCCATCACAAACAACGAGGCCACAACTCAGCATCCACGCACCTGGTCCGCAACTGTTCTTGCTTTGGGCCACAAAGCGTCATAGAAGAAACCAAGAGTAGCCTTTTACCCAAATTTGGAAGATGCAGCGAGACTTCGACAGGCACATGCGACCGGCCCGTGGCCAGTACACCACGTATCAAACCAGTGCGTCCAATGCCCAGGTGCCGCCGCAGTCACTCGTTTGCTGAGTTATTGCTGACATGACCCCCCNCACACAGCTTACACCTCTCGGTCCCGCCCCGGCGACTACAATAGACAGATCATACCTGGCGGCCAGAATGTGCGTGGCCCTTATCAGCCGGAACCGTACGGCCAGAACTACCCTCTTCCTCTTCCCGAGAGGCCTTCCCGTTCCGTCCGATTCACCCAAGCGGGCACTATCACCCCAAGTCAGTCGATCTCCCAGGTTGAACAACAGCTGGGTCGAGAGTACCGCGATGGACGAGCTTCGATTGCCCGTGCCAACATGCCCCGAGGATCGTCCAGCCTCGTGAGGGTGTCCGACTCTCGGTTCCTCGACCGCAGAGACGTGCCAGCTTACAGCCAAGGATCAAACACCTCCTACCGCCCTAGCTACCCGCAGGTGCGCCCGGCTGGCCCTGAGGCTCCGGCAGTGGTCAACAACTACAACATCACAAACATCCGCCAGACCTTCAACATCGACAACAGCCGCCACGAGCGAGTGAATGCCCGGGGTCAACGCAACAACCGGAACTTCCTTTACATGATGGCTAGCAACAACCGCCGCGACACCGTCGATGATTCCCGCACCCAACAGCAGATTCAAGGCACCTCGGGCCGTCTGCATCACCAGAGGGGTCATCGGCACCACCACCACCGCGAGCACCGCGGCTAGTAGACCGATGCTGCGAGTGAGAAAACCCCTCTGCGAGAGCCGATCGTAGTCTCGCCACCACCAGGCACGTTGCCACCCACCAACAAACGCTTTACCCTCGCCTCTGTCTGGTGGCCGGCCGTGGGACTAAGCACTGCCTTTGGGTCGTCGATGGCGAGGGGATCTATTGGGAGTTCTGTTTGGCTCATCCTTGCCGGTACTTCTGGCCTGAGTTGGTCACTTGTCCCTCATATTCTGGAGAAGAGTTGCTCTTGCCATACAAGGCGTTGAGACCTCAGGGTCTTTGCCATCTGGAATGGGCCTGAGTTGGAAGAGAAGAGTGCGGAGCGATGGATGGAATGATTACGCCACGGTTGGCGAGAGGTATTGGCACGGAGCCCTGTTCCTCATTTACTGATACGGACACTGCTGGTCATGTCCTCCTTTGGTGCCATGCCCTCTGCGCACTGCTTTACGTGGAAACGTATCGTTAGATATCTACATAGTCTTAGGTACATTTTGACCTGCCTGCTTCGGCAGCCTCTACACCTTGAAATCTTGGAACCCCAAACGTCTTTCGATCTGTCGTCTTGTCTCTGGTGAATGCCAACGTACTGATGAATTAGATACTTCACAATGGACGCGGGCAACCCGTTGGTATCACGGAGGTTGAATCGACTCCCTTCAATTTTTTACCTACGCAGTGTTCGTTTGTTCTACAGTACACGATAGCATCACACGGAGCACCTTGGATGAGTCACCCAACCGTAGTCTCGATAACTTCACTTTGACGGCCTCAACTAATTCACTTTCTCACGATCCGCAGGCGCAACGCAGAGCTATTTACAGAAACATGTTTAAACCCTGTCAACCTCTCGTCTTGTCTACTCTGAACCTATCCTTTCTTTCTTACTCTCAGCAAAGCGGACGGTCTTATCGGTCCAGTCCTCACCGCGCACCATCCTCGCTTCATTGCGAGTCTTCCTGTCTTCATTCCTTTGACTATCTTCCCTCTACTTGACCTCGAGTCTCTTCAAACCAACAGTTCGTCATGTCTTCTCGTTCTAGCCGAGCGCAGGACCACCACCAGCAGCGTGCTACGTCCATTGACCCTCGTGCACCTCGCAGCAGTATGTATCGAGCCTGTGTCTCTACCAGCTCACTCTTTCTGTCTCTGCTAACCCAAATGCACTTTACAGCGGCCTCAACTTCCAAGATGCGGTCAGGAGATGCCATGGCCAGCCAACAGAGCACTTCCGGTCTCCAGGGTGGTTCCCGCACCGAGCCACTGCGACCCAGACCCTCCTATCCGGCGCCGTCGACCATCCACCCCGACGACTCGGCCAGCCTGCAGCCATCTCAGGCTGGCTCCGATTGCAATTCTCGACGGAGTTTCAGCCAGTTTAACATCCCCAACCACGCACAAATGCCACAAGCCGCTCCACAGGCAACCCCATACTCGGTACGCGGTAACCAATACCAATACGCTCCTCCGTCCTTCGGGTCAACTCCGCAAATCAACATGAGCGGATCTTCGCAGTCCCGGCTTCGCGCGCCCTCGTCAGGCCCTCAGCAAGCGTCGTCCTATTTCGATGGCGCAACTCCAACAAGCAGCTACAGTCGGGTGTCTCCGTCTCAATGTTCGACCGACTACGAACTTCTACCGCCCTTCCTTGGACGGGACACGCCAAGCAACGTCGGCGACTACGAGCCTCTTCCGTCCCTGTTTGGAACAAATGCGGCAAACAACTCTCGCGGTATGGCCGTACCTTCCACAGTAAGGTCGGGCAACCGGGCGCCCTCTGGCATGACGGAGAGCACCACGAAGCATTCAGCTACCAGGTCTGGGGCTGCAGCGTCGACATGGGAAATCAGCCAAAACTGCATGGGCACGCCCTTTGCCGGTCTTCCTATCAACTCAAGCAGTCCTCAGCTCTCGCAGGGCATGAACATCGGTGTTCCGGCTCCCACCCAAATGCACCTTCACTACAACCAAGTCGACAATCGTCAAGTACACATCCACAACAACGCTCCTGGAAGAATGGTTACGAACAACAACCAGGCGTACACGACCGACAACAGCAATCACCACAACACCCACGCCCCGCAGGCCAATACATACAACACCCATGCCACCAACGTAGGCAACACTCACACGGGTGTCTCTCAAGCGGGTACCCGTTTGTCCGCCCACGTTCACAGCAACGGTCGTCGACAGGGAAGCGTCGCACCGAGCGAGTCGATCATCCTCCGCGGGAGGAAGTACAAGAGCGTCAAGAAAGTGTCTTTCAACGAGTGGACAGACAGGCGATCCGTCACGTACGAGGACGTGCCCAACGACCGCCCTTGTTAGGTCCAGGGGTGCAAGAAGGAGCACTGCCTTCGTGTCGTCGACGGAAAGAAGATCTACTCGATGTACTGCTCTGATCATAGCTGCCGCTTCCTGTGGCCCAACTTCTGCTCGTGCCCAAAGTACCCCGGCAGCAAGCACTGTACCTGCCATGGAGGGAATTAAGGTCAGTCCAGGAGTGGGCGGACAGCGGACTGGGAGATCGCAGGATTGCTCCGGGTGTGAGATGTAAGGAGCTAAGTCCGGAGAGCTCGATTACCAGCGAGAGGGTGAAAATCGGGACGGATTGAAATGGGATGGACGGAAACTGATAGTACGGCTTTGGAAGGGAACGAGGCGTTGATCCCGAGTTAGGTGTAGATCAGGAATGTGGGCAAGGCTTCACGCCACTTGGAGACTTCACCCTCAGAGGCATTCTAAGCAGCATGCCGAGTTCATCTAATGCGTAGATCACTATTCGGCCAGTCGATAATTTTCTAGGCGAGCAAATCAAACACCTGAAATTCCGTCGCACTACTTTACGTGGATCCTCATTGCCAGACAATCAGACTCAGCCAGGTACCTTCAATGTTCACACACATCCTCTTCAGAATTGAAGGGCCCTAAACCTTCCATCCGAGTTGTGCTCTTGCATATTGCTGGCGAACGTACGTTTGGGTTCAACTTAATAATTGTGAAGCACACCATTAGACCGTAGCCTAGTTCGTTAAGTCAACCATCTCGGAGTGGCAGTCCTCTATTCAGTTAAGAGTACTCCAGCTGATAGCTTCACCTTCACTTGACGCGTCTAGACAAAGTGACATCACATTGTCACCTCAGTCTTTTACTTTGACAGCGTCAATCAATTCACCTTCTCAGTCTCGACGCAGAGGCCACTTTCAGACAACTATTTAAACCCTGCCGTCCTTCCACTCTCCTACTACTCGAACTCACCTTTCCTCTCTTCTTTCTCAGCACAGCAGCAGCTGCGCGTCTCGAGACACAATCTTCGTTCTTGACTAGTGGTAAGCCTACATCACAGTCGTCAAGTCGACACCAAGACTCCACAAGCTCATCACGTTTGACGTTGGGCCCGATACCTCCTCACCTATCTTTTGTTGTCCTCGTACCCCATCACCCACACCCACGAAGACTTCTTCACAACCTACTACATCAAGATGCCTTCCCGAACCTCCAAGTCGCAGGCTATCCAGCAGCAGCAGAAGCAACAAGGCGCTTCTATCAACGCGCCCTCCGCTATCCGCAGCAGTAAGTAATCGTTGACACCCTAAGCGCCGCAACCCGTCAACTGGTCCTGAGCGGAAAGCTGACAACTTTCTCAAACAGCGGCTTCGACCTCCAGAATGAGGATGGACAATGGTGCTGGCTCCAGCTTTTCCAGCTCTCGGGGAGGAGTCGCCCTTACTGAACCGCCTCGATCCATGCCGGCTTTCTCCACCACGTCCTCAATCACTCCGTCGGAGTCCGCCTCCACCGTACCCACCGCGCTGAGCTATAGATCACGTACTGATCAGGCTGGTGGAAGTCGACTGACTTCAGTTCGCCCACCACCCGTGCCAACCCACCAATACCCACCTTCTACGGCTCGGTACGATCCGGCAGGAGGTTTTGGTCCAGCGCAACCCTACATGATGCCTATGGGAAGTAACACACAGCCGTCGCTCGCCTCACTCACGCCCAGTCAGCCGAGGAGCGCCGTGTCTACCGCCACACCTTCTACTTCGAGACTGTCCGCGTCCGGTCGACGATCCGTGGCCATCCAGCAGAGGAGCACCATGTCCCACACAGCCCCTTCCACTGCGAGGGTACCTTCGGCCGGTGTGTCCGCAATCAGCCAACAGAGCAGCCGCAGATCCAGCGCAGCGCTCTCCACCGCGCGGGTGTCGGACAACTACGTGCCTCGGGGACCGCAGTCCACCAGCAGCAACGCGGTCCCTCGTGCGATGAGCGGGATGCCATCTCACGCGCCGCAGCACACCTACACTGGGGGCTGGATCGGTGGACCACAGCCAGCTGGCATCAACATTGGCGCCTCGCCCTACGGCCCTGTAAACCTTCACTACAACCAAGTTGACAGCCGCCAGCTGACCATCCACTGCAACGCCCCGGGCAACGTCACTACTACAAACAACAACATCACGAAGGTGGATAAGAGCAACCATCACAACACGGACGCCCCGCAGAAGAACACGTACCACACCAGCCTCGCCAACGTTGGAAACACCCATACCACCGTCAAGCAGAAGGCTGCTACATCAGCCAGGTCCTCTACGGCAAAGGGAGACACTGCCAGGATGTACCGGGCAGAATGAGCGCGTGAGGAAGAGCTGCTCTGGGGTCTCTCCGCCTGGGTCGAGACACTGCTCTCTGTTGGGTGCAGAGACGCCAGGGAAATTGTTGTGTTGGCGTGGTGGTTGGGAAGTGCATTCATTCCATGCTCTTCAAATTACAAATCAAGTACCTGTGGTCACAATTTCGCTCCGGTCTTGAGTTGCCGGACAGCAAGCACTACAGCTGCCTTGGGGGAACATAAGAGCTCTTGAGAGCTGTGGAATTCCCGGCGGGTGAATGGTATGAACAGGATGGCCGAACGGTTGGGAAAGTCTTGGTGGAGGGGTGAAAATGATGCAGAACAGCACTTTGGAAGGCTGAGATATGCGCGGTGGCAAGAAGATCTGGTGGTAAGGCAGTCACATCCAGTTTCTCATGTGACCCTTTTTCTTTTTGGACGTAATATAGGCCAGGCTTGGGGATTAGACACATTCGGCTAAGAAATTGACTCCCAAGGACAAATTCACGGCTTTTTGAACCAAAAGATGATTGGTCTGACCACCGCCTTCATGAGTATGATTTATCGGCCACCTCTTTTCACAGTTCGATAAGCTAATGGACGCGAAATGGTTGGACCTAACCTCTCAGACGTGTTCAAGGTGAGGATACCACCGTTACTCCATGGATAGAACAGCCCTGAAACGAACCTTGCCCGTCATCATATGGTCCATGGCATCTGGCATCTTTTCGAACGGAAATTTCTCAACCATGGCCTTGACCCCGTGTATCTTTGCAAAGTCGATCGCCTCCTCAGAGTCCAACGCGTGACCAGCCGCCCACGCCTCTACCGAATTTCCCTTACTGATGAGTTGGGCGAGGTTGAATTCGGCTGATCCACTAGCTGCCACGACGAGAATTTTCCCTCTCGGGGCCAATCCGCCCACCATTTCCGAGATGAGCTTTGGGTTGGGCGCCGTAGCGACGATCATGTCAGCCCCGCCCATGGCCAAAAGTCTCTCTATGGCATTCTCGGCCTTGGTGTCGATGTACTCGTGCGCGCCAAGCTCACTGGTAAAGGCCCTCTTTGCGTCTCCAGAGCTCAAAACGACCGTTCTATAGCCCATCTTGCTGGCATACTGCACAGCCAGGTGACCAAGGCCCCCCACGCCTAGTATAGCAACAGTGCCGCCGGGCACAGTCTTCATGTTTCGCATTCCGTTGAAGACAGTGACGCCGGCGCAAAGAAGGGGTGCGACCTGGACAGGGTCTATATCCCGAGGAATCCGGACCGCAGCTTCTTCACGAAGGATGACATACTGTGCGAATCCGCCGTCTTTGGTCGTGCCGTTCACCGCCTCGTTCTCGCAATACTGGAATTGACCGCGCTGGCAAGAGCGGCATGTGCCATCGTGGCCTACCGGTGTCAACACTTGTGTGAAACAGCAATATGCCGGTCTGTGAGGTGCGAGCTATCGTACCTCCATGCCATGCCCCGCCCACGCGCTCCCCGCTCTTGATACGAGTGACGCCCTCACCCACCGCAACAACATCACCCACTGCCTCGTGGCCTGGAACACGGTCCTTGATGAGGCCAAATTCGCCGCTGGCTATGCTGTAGTCGGAGTGACAGACGCCACAAGCCAGAACTTTGACGAGAATCTCACCCGATCCGGGCTTCTTGAGTGGCAAGTCTTTCAACACCATTGGCTGGTCAGTACTGACGATCTGCCAAGCCTTGTACGTCAGTGGTAAGGATGCCATGGTTGATCAAGTCTTTTAATGGTTTCGCTCTTATGCCGTATACGCCCGAAGTCGTATCGCGTCTCTCCAATCTGTTGTGATTGAGTTGGTCGGCTACAGGCCGTGATGCCCTTTTAACCCTGAGGATACAGCCTCTTCTTATACTAAAAAGCTACCTGAGCCGCTAGGCCATCTGCAACGTGCCATTATTTCATACAAGACGTCCCGCCCTCGCACGAAGACAAATTTTGAACGAAACATGCTCAAATTTGCCAATCCATGCTCGCGTATGCTGGACGATGCTCCCACCTCGAAGGCTTATTGGAACTCAGCACATTTGTATGACGAATTGATCGTCTTATGGTCAGAGGGGTCGACGCCTTTTGACGCCCTTTCGGTTGCACTAAACTTTAGTATGGTTTTAACTTTAGCGGCGAAATCTATTTGTACCCCACGTGGCTAAGTCCCGGACTTACCGGTACGACATACGATAATAATAATCTAGCAGCTTGCTTAAGTCCGTAAATTCGGGTCCAGCTTTGTTGTGTTGGAGAGGAAGCATTGTGTAGAACCGCCAGTTGCCCCAAAATCTAGCCCCGGCGTTCCATCTCGTTGCTCAAACGTCTTTGTGTCCAACACCCAGTCAGAGGTGATATACACAGCACGGAAACACTTCAGGCATCACCATTTACTTGCCAGTTGAAGTACTATGCGGACTTGGCAACCGCAACTCAAATGCGTAATTCCATTGGCCTGACTTGGAAGAGAAGAGTGTCAGTCCGTGCTGTCAACTCTTCATACTTTATTCGTGACGTTACGACTGTATGAAGGCGCTGCGTATGGCTCCGGCTGTATACGGAATAGAAACGGAACCAGTTTGTTCGTGACGTACCCACAAACAAAAGATAAATCACTGGCAACCCAAGATAGAAATATTTACGCTCCTGACATTCCATTCCTGTGGACAGAACGTGTTGTTTACGTACAACCATACACCCGACTTTTCAAGCCTGGTTAATCTATAGACAGCGTTGGAATACACCTGGGCAGCATAATCAAAGTCTATTTGCACCTGGAGATGCACCAATTAGATCACATTGTATCACCTGCCCATGATTGGGCCCTGATTAACTCTTCAAATGAGATGAAATCTGTATTTATCGCCACTACTTCAAAGGCTCTAATCCAAGCATACTTCAAAGCTACACGAGTCGCCTCATCCAGACTTTCGCCAGTAAGACCGAGGAGATGGTTGTGAGTGTCGTATGTGCCATCGGTACCGTAATGCGCTCGAGCGAATATTGCCTTTCCAAAGCCCGCCGGATTTCCCTGAGAGGTCATCTCCATTCCACCTTCATACAATTTCTTGCTCGGCTCAAAGGACACGCGCCAATCGCTGTCCTTATATCCCGTTAGCCTCTCAATGCTGCCTAGAATGTGTTCTTGGCTAAGGTGGAAGCTTGACACGTAGACTGGACCGTTGAAGAACTGGGAGAGAGTGACGGATTTGTCGTCCTTGTTACCGGGGAAAACCTTCAGGCTGACCAAGGCAACTACCGCACGGACAAGCTGCGGGATGGTAGTGTAATTGATAGGTGTCTTGCCGTCGCCGAAGAATGTGGCGTGATGGTTCTTTTTATCAATACCGAGAACCTTGGAAGCTCTAAACCACTCGACAAGCTCCATTCGGGGCCAGTGAACAACGCAAACCAAGTCAGGCCGGACTTTGCCGCATGCTCAATGTTGTCGATAATGGTCTTACCCACTGGAAGGTCATCCCGCAGACCTTTTTCACCATACACATCGACTCCGTAGGCATTTGTCAAGACATAACGAACGCCGGCCTCGGCGGCTGCCTCGACCAGCTTCCGGTGCGTATCCTCGGGCGCGTCAAGGGCCAGAGTAATGACTAAGAATTCGATGCCTTCCAGGGCTGAAACGATGGACGATTGGTCTTTGTAGTCAACGGCGACGGCCTTGGTGCCTTGGGCGACGTTGCTTGTGCTGCCGGCCCGCGTGATGGCTGTCACGGTGTGCTTCCCACCCTGGACGAGTTGCTCTGCGATGTGCTTGCCGATCTGCCCTCCGGCCTGCGTTGCTGAAGGTCAGCAAACTCGGGCCCAGTTTTGGGAGGCTCGTCTTTTTTGACACTTACTCCAACGATGGCAACGGTCTGAACACAATTCACGAACCCGTCGGGCTGGTCATGAGCGTACTGAGATGCCATATTGTGATGTAAAGCCTGTCAAGTTTGACCGAAACATCTAATTATTTTATTCTTATGATGATACTCCTTATATATCTAGAATTATAATATTTAAGATCCTTCTTGGTTTGTACTGTGGTGCTTTCACAGCTAGTAAGTCTTGATTTCTAAGCTACCCCTGGAATCCTCCCGACTGGCTTTGTATGGTTGGCCCGATGTCTTCTGCAGCATCTATAGGTAACTCAAGTTGCGGCACAGTGCTTGTGGATCTCAGTGGGCTAGACCTCGCCGCACGATTGGCACTGATTCAGAAGATTCACAAGTCCAAGTCAGCCACTATGTCCGCTCTCCTCAGTGGAGGCTCTTTCTTTTGAAGTATCGGCGTCTTGATATATGTATTAATCCCCACATAAGAGACTGGCTCCAGGGTCTGTCCTATATGACCTTGACCGTCTCTGCCTTCTATGGTAAAATAATCGCGCCTCTTCTATCGCTTCAACTTTTGTGCCCAAAGCATTAGAAGCCGAGGTGACGGAACAGGTACCTAGGTCGACATTAGACTCTACTAGTAATGAAGCTCGGCGGGCGTCACTCGGCCGTAAATGTGCCGAGCCATGATCAAAGCCGGACGTTGAAATAAGACTTCCAACCCCTGCACAAACAAACCTCTAGAAAAAAGCACATGGCAAAAACAACCGCCTCGCAGGCCCGACTGATCACATGCAACGTACCGCCCTTGACAAGGTTTAGCCTCATCGCAAAATACCACAGCACGGATGTGTCGCAGCTGGTGTTGGCCGCCACCCTCCAAGTCAACCGACGTCTCGGCCGGCACTACGGATTACTTGGCACCTGGGCGGTGGGCTCCCGACAAGGGCGAGCCCAGTCACGATGCCCGCATCTCCGCACGCCGCGCGCCGGTCCCGCAGCGTCGGATGAGGTCGTCTTGGGGGAACCCCTCACGATCTCCAACAGGATGGGATTGAGAATAGGGGAAATAAAAGGCAGAGCTTGTCCCACCTCGAAAAGTAAACAGAAGGAAACAGCAACTTGTCTTGTGGAGGCCATATTCCGGCATCAGCGGACAATTGCCTATAAGCACACGCTTACAAGCTTGATGAATATCAGACAAACTACCAATTCACTATTTCCATAATGTTAAACCAGGAAGAGCGAGTGCCCCAGGGGTACACACTCGTCACGGAATCGGGTGAGGGCAGCAACCAAAAGGCAATACACCTCCGCTCCGACGGGAGCCAGACCAAGCCGTGCGACTTCACCTTCGAAGCCATCCGGCCCAATGTCTTCCGCACGACCTTCACCTCAGAGGCCCACCCGCTCCCCCCCTTCCCAAGCGTGCGCCTCCCAGCAATCGACAACGCCAGCACCACAAGCACCAGCATAACCAAGCCACCCAGCGACGGCGCCTCATCAAAACAAGCCATTACCCTCCAGGACGCCCAGGCCGGCACCACCGCCACAGTCGACTACACCCACACGCCCGTGGTCTCTATTCACATGGACAACAAGCCCCTCCACGCCGACCTCCCCCACCGGTCCTACGCCCTCGACGGCGCCGGGGCAGCGCACTACTCCACCTACAAGCAAGGCACACTGCACGTAGGCCTAGGCGAAAAGGCCGCGCCGATGGACCTCTCCGGCCGCGGGTTCCTGATCACCGCGTCCGACACCTTCGGCTACGACGCGCACCGCACCGACCCGCTGTACAAGCACCTGCCGCTGCTGATCAACGTGGTTCCCGGGATAGGCGCCGTGGGGATCCTGTCGACATCGCACGCACGCGCGGCCTGGTCCGTCGGCAGCGAGATCGACGGGCTGTGGGGCCGCTTCAAGGTGTACCGGCAGGCGCGGGGCGGGCTCGAGGAGTACCTGATCGTGGGGCGGAGCGTGGCCGAGGTGGTGCGGACGTACGCGGGCCTCGTCGGGTTCCCGCTGCTCGTGCCGCGGTATTACTTTGGCTATGTCTCCGGCGGGATGAGGTATAGCATGCTGGACGAGCCGGTGCGGGCTGTGGATGCGATCGTGGGGTTCCTGGATAAGTGCAGGGATCTGGATATACCCGTGTCGGCGCACCAGATGAGCTCTGGGTATACCGTGTCCGAGACGCCGCCCAAGACGAGGAACGTCTTCACGTGGAACCTCCACCGGTTCCCTGACCCGAGGGGGTTCACCAGGGAGGTCCACAAAAGGGGCGTCAGGATCCTGGCCAACATCAAGCCGTACGTCCTCGCGAACCACCCTGACTACAACAAGCTCTCGGAGGCTGGCGCGTTCTTCAAGGACCCGCAGACGGGCAAGACGGCGGTCGCCCGGCTGTGGAGCGCAGGCGGTGGCGAGAGCGGCGAGGGAAGCCACCTGGACTTCACCAGCGAGGCCGGCTTCAAGTGGTGGTACGAGGGGTGCAGATCCCTGAAGGAGGTCGGGATAGACGCCATGTGGAACGACAACAACGAGTACAACACCCCCAACGACAAGTGGGAGTGCGCGCTGGACCTGCCCGAGAGCGTCGAGGCGATCCGCGTCAACGCCCCGGCGGACGGCAACAACCACATCGGCCTGTGGGGCCGGGCGGCGAACACGGAGCTGATGGGCAAGAGCTCGTGGCAGGCGTGCGTGGACGCGGAGCCGGACGAGCGCCCGATGGTGCTGACGCGGAGCGCGACGGCGGGCACGATGAAGTACGCGTGCGCCAGCTGGAGCGGCGACAACGTGACCAGCTGGGAGGGCATGAGGGGCAGCAACGCGCTGGCCCTCAACGCGGGCATGTCGCTGATCCAGTGCTACGGCCACGACATCGGGGGGTTCGAGGGCCCGCAGCCCACGCCCGAGCACCTCGTGCGCTGGGTGCAGATGGGCGTGCACTCGCCCAGGTTCGCCATCAACTGCTACAAGACGTCGCCCGAGGACAACCTCGTCGGCGAGGTCATTGAGCCGTGGCAGTACCCCGAGTCGACGGACCTGGTGCGCGCGGCCATCAAGCGCAGGTACGAGCTGCTGCCGTACGTGTACTCGCTGAGTCTCAAGAGCCACCTCACGGCCGCGCCGCCGCAGCGGTGGACGGGCTGGGGCTATGAGGCTGACGAGAACGTCTGGACGAAGGCCATCCTGGCTGGCGACACGCAGTACTGGCTTGGCGACGCCCTGCTAGTTGCTGGCGCCTTTGAGCCCGGTCAAGACCACGTAGATGTGTATCTCCCATCTTCCGAGGACTCGGCCAAATCCACGAATGGCGAAGTCGTCCGGTACTCGAGCCAGGACGCATCCCCGACCACTAGATTTGGCTTTTTCGACACGAAGGCCCAGTATGAGGCGCCTGTCCTGCCAGCTGGCGGGTGGCAACGGATCGACGCTACCCTGGACTTGGACGGAGAACAATGTGGGCGGCCACCCCCAAATCACATTCCCGTGTTGGCGCGGGCTGGCAGTGCCATCCCAGTGGGCAAGAACCGCCACACGACCTCATATCCAGGCTCCAATCCTGAGTTCCCTGGGGAGGAGAAAGATGACTGGCGCGGAGTGGAGATATACCCGCCTTCTCCCGGGCAAACCCACTCAGTGGGTAGCAACGCGCACAAGGCTGTCTTCGAGACCACTTGGCATGAAGACGATGGATCCAGCGCTGCACACATTGCTGATGCCCAACGCTGTACCATCACCCTAGAATACACCGTGGACCTCCACTCTGACAAGGCTGGAATCGACGTTAAGTGTATTATCAAGGGGGCCGGTCACAGAGAAAAGGGGGGGACAGGGTTGACCTGGCAACCTCTTTGGCTCGACAACGGACTCGACGTTGTCTTGCCCCGGGGCCTTGAGGTCAAGGTCAAAGGGGCATCAGATGTCACGGAGGCGAGGAGTGGCTCTGAAGCCTACGCCACCCAAGGGAGAAACATTTGGAATATTCCTGTGACCAAGGACTGGTCAACATGATTTTCTCGTGCAGGAGATAGATAGCTGGATCGGACGGGGCGACAGGAACCACTCCTATGGCTGACCATAAAGTCAAGACGGAACGCAAATCGTCTGTAGCGCTGACGAGCTCAGCCGCATATAGTTCCCAGGTATCCAGATAGTTGAAGAATCACTCGTCACAGCAGAGCTTACACAGGTATTTGGGGGGGGTCGACATTTAAGGCTCGATGATCCTTGTCGCCTTGTTTTTGGTGGCGTTAAAAGCCCATTAAGCTTCCCATCATCTGGTGGCCATTTCGCGGCGAAGAGGGACCCCAAGACGTAAAGCGGCACAAGGCACGATCAATGCGTTCGGTTTGCGGGCTTGTGTTCTCAGGCTTTCCCGTTGCGGACACGAGAACCATAAACAAGCGTGGCTTCAGCTGTCACCAGGTCACACCCTTTTGCATGCCTCCTCGAGAACCCCCGCCAGGACATCCCGAGCAACCTGAGGATGCATCCGTTCGGCTGGGCCTGTCTTCATCATCGTGCCGACAAGGAACATGAGCCGGCCCGTGGGATACTCACCGCCCTTGCGGTTGGAGTAGTGGCGAGCAAAGTATCGGACTATCTCCGGGTTGTCCTGTGTCGTCTTGATAGCTAGCTGCCGGTACTCATCCTCGGACAGAGAGTTGAACCAGAGGTTCTCCTTCTCGATTGCCTCCTCGATGCTCGTGTAGCTTTCGGGCGACGTGCCGCTAAGGTCACCGCGGTAGACGGCAAAGAGGAGCTCCTTGGCGACGCGAGCGCTGATGCGCGCGGCGTGGAGATAGTAAACAATGTCGGCGAGGTGCCGTGCTGGGATGCGGGTGCATTCACCCTCGGCCGAAATATCCAATGTCTGGACCGTGCCGTCGGCCGAGGCATTGCGCTCCGACGTGAGTCGGCCAAGCTCGTGGAGAACCCAATTCCCGGCTAGAGGAATGGCAGCCCGCGCATCCTCTTGGTCACCGAGACGGTCCTGCAGGTGCTGGACAACATTATAGAAGTACTCGAGTCGTCGGCCATCGTCCAGCTGCATCAACGCCAGTGCGTCCTTCGTTTTGAGACCGTATTCGCTCACAAGGTCGTCAACCTCGGCGTCAGGCAGCATGCCCAAGTTGTCTCGCAAATGAGAGACGACCTGACTGCTGACGGTGATGGGAGTTAGGTCTGGGTCCGGCATGTATCGATAGTCGACCTCGCCTTCTTTCCCGCGGAGGCGTGTTGTCTCAGTGCCGCCAATAGACCAACCACGAGTCTCACCGGCAACGACGCCGCCGGCCTCGAGCAAGGCGATCTGCCGGTCGCGTTCGGCAATAATGGCGTCCTCGACGGCCTTGAAGCTGCTCAGGTTCTTGATCTCAGTCCTCTGGCCCAGTGGTAAAGGGTCCTCCCACGTATCCCTGTATCGCCTGACACTGACGTTGACGTCGGCTCTGAGTCCACCGGACTCCATGCCGCTGACGCACGAGTCGACGGCACTGAGATACATCTGGACCTTCCTGACGAGAGCAGCGGCCGTCTTTGGGTAGTGGATATCTGGATCTGTGATAATCTCGATCAGTGGCACGCCGACTCGGTTGAAATCGACCCACTGGACACCATCAGGGCGAGCGATTGTCTTGGCCGTGTCCTGCTCCATCTGGACCTGCCTAATGCCGACGCGCACCTCTTCACCGTCCTGTTTGGCGATCCCATCTCTCTCGTATAACGTGATATGTCCGTTCTTGGCGAACGGCTCGTAGTATTGGGTGATCTGATAGCCACTGGGTTGGTCCCACCAGAAGTAGTGCTTGCGATCCCATCTGCTGACGGGCTGTATGTCGCAGTTCAAGGCGAGCGCGGCCCGTAGTGCGGGGACAAGGGCTTCTTGCTGAAACAATGGCTGAGAGCCGGGGACAGCGAGATCGAAGAGGGCGGCGTGTGTGTTGGGCTCGTCCGAGGGCGCAGGCTGGCTGGCGGGCGAGAAGAGCTTGTGAAGGGTGTTGAGCTGGGCGTGGATCTCGATACCGACTACGAGCTGCCAGCCAGGGACAGACTGGCGGTTGGCATTTGAAACCTCCTTTTTCCCAGAGGTCTTCAGAGCCTTCCCGATATTTTTGAGCTTCTTTCGCAGGGGAACAGAGCTGTCAGGGGCGGCTGACGCATTCGAGTCGTTGGCAAGCTGCGAGACAGCGGGCGCGGACGAAGGCTCCTGTGACAGACAGCAAGGGGCAGACGAGGAAAACGAGCGGCTGGAAGAGATGAGAATGACTCGGCCGGTGGGGAGGGCAGGACGGAGCAGTCGTGATTGAGGACGAAGGCGGAGGTGCAGACAGCCACGGTGGTGAAGCTGGCCGGCAAGCAGGTAGCTGCTCAGCTCCCGAACGGGAGTTCGAGCCATTACTGGATTATTTCAAATCCAGCAGAGGCAATCGAGCTATGTGTGCTGCTGCCTCGAGCCACAGGGAGGTACGCAGGGTGGCGAGGGCGACGATTGGGCGACGACGTCGGGGATGTTGGAGATTGTTTGGCGGCTTCAAGGAGCCGCGAAACCAAAACAATCAAGCTCCACCCGGTTGGGAGCTCCGATAAGATAAGGCAGGTGGGCCGTGCGGCGGTGGCACGGGGTACGACGGGGCCTCTAGCGTGCCTCGATGGTCCCTGACAGCCATGACGTAGTGAGGTTTCCGTCCCGTAGAAGAAGAGCAAAGCCTGCAGAATGCTAGACTCGGAGAATGCCACGGGTAATGCCTAATTGAACGTCCATCGCAACAATCTGTTTCCACTATTGTTTTTAGTACGTGCTTCTCTCGGCAGGACCCTGAATGAACAGTGGCAAGGGGGCTTGGGGGCCAAGGGGCCCATGGGTTCCGCCACCTGGACACCACGGCTGACTGGCAGCTCACTCTAGTTCTAACCCCAACGACGAACTACGTCTGCGATTTCTTGCAAGATATGTGCCATTTCTTCCAAGACAGATATCCCCCTAAGACTATTTCCATCCCTCTTCCGCTCGCCAGATTCCCCCTGATCCTCTTTTCAAATCCTCGTCTCTTACTTTCCAAGTCGCCCGCCTTGTTTCGGATCAAGACACCACACAGTCCTGCGCCACACTTCTCGACGGATAGACCTTCGTTCTAGAGGACATTACGAAATCAAGATATATAAACGATAGACACAGACCATCACAGCCATGGCCAAGAAGACAAAGTACAAGCCCACCCACGCCTCCGACCAGCCTCCCTCCAACTGGACGGCCACCCGCGCCCACAAGTACTGCGGCAGGATGGACGCCGCCAGCACACGCGCGGGAAAGGCCAACAAGACCCACCACTGCGAGGCCTGCGCAGTCGTCAAGGCCCGCCTTGAGCGCCTCGAGTCCAGGGCCACCAACGACAGGAGGGACTCCAAGATGGCCTGGGCCACTGGCGGTGACGACTGGTAGTGTCCCTGACCTGCGTCCCCGCCCTCGGTCCATCACCACCGGAGCATTCATCCAACCGCCATCACCAATCGAATGCTTTGCCCCTGTCCCTCCCAGGCAGACACTCTTACGCCCTGGCAAGTTGGTGGTCTGCTGGACTGCCTGCTAACTCCAGTCCGACGGCCCCGAGATGCCACGATGAAAATGGCCTGGTTGCTTCTTGGGGAGGATTACCTCCACTCATATCTTCTCTTGATGAGGAGCCATCACTTCCCGGCCCGTGAACCGGCTTCAAGCACGCCGGCCGTGCGCACCAGCAACACGCCGCAATGGGATTCCAACACAGTGGCATGCCCCCCCTCGCAACGAAACTTTGTGGCCACCAGGTGTCGGGGCTCGGATGGTTTGGGAAGCAACCGTGCTTCGAACCCGGTTGTGGAGGTGCAGAGGCATACGGAAGCCTCTGGTTTCCAACGCTGTGGTACCGACATCGTGAGATTGTAGCCTGGTTTCTTTTCGTCCTCCGGGTCGTCCTCACGGTCTGTCGATCGTCGATCGCAGAGAGGAAGCAACGGCCCCCACTGATACCCCCTACGCATTTATACTGCACATTCTCCTGTGCCAAATCAGGCATAGTAGAGCATAGTCTTTTTTGTATTGAAATCGATCATCTTTTTCTGCCCTGTCCCTGGTGTGACTCGCCCGTATATCCTCTGTCGGTTCTCGAAAAGGGCTGCCCCTTCTCTTTCAGTCCCCATACTACTCAAGAACAGCCGTCGTTGGTCCTGTTCAGTGTCTCGCATCGGGCAGGTATGCCTGGGTTGGCTCGTATGTGGGAGGTATGGGGTTGTCGAGTGGTGCGTTTCATCCGCCCACGCCATCCGAGATGTGGGACCGAACGACTTGCCGTTCGACAAGAAACGGGGGGAAGAATGGTATTCCATTCGTTTCCTCCCCATGTCGATGGGCTCTCGTTAGCGGTGCACACCTCCACCAAAGCGAGAGCAACCTTGTATCACCGCCGCCCCTGCACACACCTGCGCTAAGAAAGATCGCCACCAGGCCGTCCTCGTGTTGTACGGACTCGCGGCCCGCCTAGACACCTGGGCATCTCAGGCACCTCGGCTCAGAGGTCTCGGGACGCACGAATTCGGAGTCAAAGGTGGTTGGTTCCCGTCATGCTGCGAGTGGGCTCGCGAGGCCCCTGTGCCCGGTCTGCTGTTCCGTTTGTTTTCCCTTTGTTTTTCTTCCGCCTGTTCTCGCGTTTCCCTGGACGCGGGCGCCCTTCATTCCACAACAGCACTCGGGGCTGTCACCGACTCTCCTCGGCACATGCAGGCTCGAGGGGATTTGCCTGTATTGTCTCAGCAACGCGCGGGGCACCACCGGCCCCGCTGAGGCCGGCGGTTTTCTGCATCCTGTATAGTAATCCTTTTTTTAAATAACACAAAATAATCCCCCTTTCCTTTTCCCTCTTTTTTCGCTCGTTCGGGACGTTCGGAGATGGGGACTCGAGCCCAGACTGTTCGAAATATCAATCTTGACGGATACTGTGGGGGTCAGTCGTGCAGGAAGAAGGGCAGAGCAACGCAGGCAAAGACCATCACATCCTTGATGCTCTGATTCTGATCGACGCTGTTAGCTCCGCATACGCGTGTCCGGCCGGCTGCACAGGATACAAGAAACCCGCATAGCCAGGCCTGGACTTGTCATGAGGCTAGCGGGATGCGGCCGCGCCGGATCAACTGAGGCCCAGAGCAAGAAGTGCGCTGACGGTCGTCGCTAGGTGCCCATTCTAGAGGAGGAAGATCCGTCATCCTTCGGTAGGAAAGCCGTCACTGCTCCTGTGGGGAAAACCCCGGGTGGTCAAGCAGTAAGACGAAACACGGCGATGCGTTAGGTGGCCTGGCCAGACAGCACCCGAGCACCGATCCGCGTGAAACCGGGCCAGGAAATCAGAAGCTCGCTCTGGCATCGAGACCCGCCCACTAGATCCAGCACCATTCGGAGAAGGGCGGCGGGATGATGTTGGTTGGCCGCTTATCCCGTCCCTGACTTGTATTGAACCTGCGAGGCTAAAGGGGAAAGCGGGGCGGGAATCAAGGTTGACCACTGTACGTCCTCATAACAAGGCGCGGGATTATGCTGCGCCGCTGCATGGCCTAGTCATGACTTTGCAGCGTTAATGGCTTGACAGACGCGGGTACGCGGTGAACGTGGGCCGTGCCGGGCTGTTGAGGTTTCGCGGATACAAGACACTTCGGTGGTCGATGGCATGCCAATGCCGGTGGTACGATGCAAGAGTCTTGAGAATCCCATCGCAACCCTTCATGGGCAATGAAAAATGGCCGAATCTATCGGGCGGATGTCAAATTCTGGTAACGTGAAAAAAGACACATTGAGTACCCGGACTTGGCGTGGACAAGCTGCAAGGGGTGAATTATGGGGACAATGGGGCCGCTCAACTGGTCTCTGCTTGCAGTAAGCCGGTGTTCGAGGCGGTGGATACCACGCACCGCACAATTGGATAATAGTGCCAGTTGATGATGAGTGTGTTCAATGGCAGAGGTCAGTGTCTCGGAAACACCAGGGCTGGTGCTGAAGCCCACGCGAACTTGTCCGGAAGCAGGGAACAGAGCCCTTGGCAATCTCTCTTAGTAAACCTGACATTGAAAGTACCTTCAGCTCGGTATTCATCGTTTATGTTATACGGTTTATGTCTCAACAAGTTGTGGTTGCGCACTGAATTTGCTTCCCGGCTCGGACGCTGTTTGGGTTATAGCGGGTCGTAAGTAGGACAGGAATGACCGAAAGTGATGTCGCTCACCATACATATGAGCCAGTTACAACAATAGGCAGATCATTAGCACGTTAATCATATTGGCAGTGCGGTACTGGGAATTGATGTAGATGTTGCCTGTTTGTAAATATGACTGATCTCCTGTGCTCAAAAGAAAAAGGCTTGTGTGGTGCACTTGGAGCAAAACTGTTACTGCTTGGATTCCTATCTAGCACGCTAAGAGGACATAAGCATTATTCCGTGACCAAGAATTGATGCCTAAGTACCCTATACATGCCCCAATGCGCCCGAGCTCAGGGCAGAAGAGTTTTGTTGCGACGTGCGATCGAAGAAGAGCTGGATACGGCAGCATCATGCCGTGAACATATCCGCGAGCGCACACCCACATGAGAAACAGAACAACGGCAGTTCTTGGGTACCTAACACTAGGCACTAGTGCAAGAGAAAAAAGAAAGAGAGCCAAAAAAAAAAATTGGCACCCCCACTGTGACGAGACACAATCTCCCAGAGAAACTCTGTTTCAATGTCTGATATTGGCGCCCTCGAGAGTGTTGCCCCGTGACGGCGTGTGACGTGCCATCGGTCCCGGTATCGAGATGTTGGACAGAATCGGGACACGGGCAGCGTTATTCTTCGGAGTTCGCGCCGAACCAATGACAGAGCCTCACTGCAGGCAGGACCCTCTCCTTGTGAACGGCGGGGCTCAGCAGACCGCTATATTTCTCTACGCGTTCTCTTTTCTTCCTTCGAAATGGTCTGCATGTGTAGCCTTTGATGAGACCTTACTCTTACTCGAGTGAAGTTGCCCCAACAATGAATCATTTTTGTGCAACAATAGGCAAGGGCTTTTCTCTGGCAATGGAGGGTCAAGGTCTAGGCAAAGGTGTTCGCTGGCAGCCCGAACGGCAATTTGGAACAGGGAAAGCTAAGATAGAGGAGCTCATAGTGCCTCATAACCTTTGTCGGGCTGTCTTTTTAATACGAATCTTTGGCAATTGACACAATCCGCATACAAGCACTTTGGTAGAGGGGCGAGCGAAATCATGCGGCGGGGCCTTCCATAATTCTTTTTATCTTCTTTGCTTTCGCGGGTGAGCGGAGACCCAATAGCACTCCCTGCCGGAGGGAGGAGAAATGGGTCGAGTTACACCCAGGCAGGCCATGAGGAAGATAGATGGCACACTTGAGTCGGGCGGTCGGCGAGACCAGACCTTAACGTGGGGGGCTGTTACGTGCTTGCTCTCGGTGATCTCGGATGGGGCACCCTCCATAAAGAACAGTCGATGGGGCGGCGCGCCATCGATACTCGCTGGCTACAGGCCCTGCGGGCTAGGCCGGTTGGGGAATCAAGCATCGATGGCCTGGCGCATAGCGGACCACATGGGGACCCGTTCCATGTCCCAGGCCGCAACTTGTCGCGGGTACGGGCCGCTTGTGGTGGTCGCCCGGTAGCATTTGGACCAAAGCTACCATAATGGGGACTTCCTCCGGGCCCCAGCAGGTTCATGCATGGTGACCTTGCAGTACGCTCACTTTACTCCATGGGCACGCCGGCACGATGGGGGAAGGGGGTAGTAGGGGGATCGATTCGCTTATTTGCACCCATAGCACATAAACGCTTGTATTGGCTCAAAATTTCCAAGGCGCGACCCATGGGAATGAAGAATTTCGCGAAGCATATGAAAACATTCAGGGTCCAGGTGTTGCGGCTCCTGAAAGGCGTGATCGCTTGGGTCCAAGCTGGGCCCAGGCTGTTTCGTCGACAGTACTTTTCCCGCATGATGGAGCATCGGAGGTGGCATTCGTCGCAGAGTCGGGTGATGGATGACTGCTGTGTTCTATGACTGGAGGTGCAAGATCTAACATTGACTTGACTACAAGAGGAAGCTTGACTTTCTCAATGCTGTGGAGCCATGCACCTAACTCTAGTTGAATGTTGTACGAGACTCGAGAGGTATTGGACAGCTTCACAGTACCCGCCAAGTTTCGGTCGCTAAAGAAAGTTTTATTGGAGCGGCAACCACTGACCGAAGGAGTGGCAGGGCTGCTTCCAGGCCGAGGGATTCCAAAGCAGCAGTGCAAACCTTGCGCGATATCGGTAGATACTGTGTACTCCTAACTCGCCCTCGGGTTTCAGAAGGTGGGTAACCGTACCAACCGGCATGAGACCGGCCTGTTGGATCCGCCCAGGTGTTAACCTGCACACGGGAGAATGCCTATGAGATAGCCGGACCAGGCGAAGACAGCGACTGACCTTCCCATCCGACCGCCCCGGAAGCTCTGCGGTGCCTTCGAGTTGCTATTCCGCGGGAGTGACTCGGAGTCGTCGGGTATATACCGTGGGCGCAATGTGCTGGCTGGATCATCGTGATTGCACCTGCCGTGCCGTATCGTACACGACATAGAAAAGACATAGGAAAGACAAAGGGAGGACTTGTTCAGCAGGTCGAGCTTGGTCGAGAGGCAGCTTGATTCTTGTAGCCTGGGACTGCAGTCAAATTTTGCCCCCTGTGCCGCTCCCTCATCGAGATCTTGGATTTCAAATGTTTTGACATCGAGCAGCCACCGGGCAGGAATCTCGGGCTGATATGAGAAATGGAGATGGGAGCCGCAGCCCAAACTGCTCGTTCATTGGTTAGACCTCCGGGGTATGTTCCGACCGCTTTGATTGGCTCTCCGCAGATGTTTTCCCTCAACCAGGTTTGTTGCGCAACGCAACGATTGTGGAGGAGCACTTGAGGTGCCATCGATTATTCACTAGCACAAGACGCTTGACCTTGGCCATGCATATAACTCGTAGACTTATATCCCCAGCTTGTGTCTGCATTATGGCTCATCATTACGCGCACTCGCTGGATGTACTAGCCACTAGTCAAGGCTGGTCACGTACGTAGGGACGTGTTCCAGAGAAGTCTACCTGACAACCGTCTTGGCCAATCACGCTGTCTTCCCGCCCGGCGATTGTCCCGGCACCAATGGTCGATTTTATAGGCCGGCGTACAAAATCGCCTCTCCGTCATGTGATCCAATCAAGAGTCCGCCGGGACCTCTCCCGGCGCCAATCACTGGCACAAGATGATGCGATCCCTCACTCTTAATGGGACAACAACCCGAACATTTTCTACGATGATATCAATCGGAAGAATCTGAGAGTCGTCAACGTCTCACTTGCAATAGCTCGGTGACGCTGCCAGTTATCACGCCTCCTCCCTACGCGAAGGGTGTTTGAGATCGTCGCTGGCTCTATCAGCCTCGCCAGGCCAGCAAGGCACGTTTTCCCAGCCAGTCAGAGATGACAGGGCCCCCTGCCCTTTGTGGGACGACACTCCGCGCCCTGTGCCAAGTCGTACGCTGCTGAAATTACTGCCAGAGAACCCCCCCGCTTTCTGCCAGGCACTCTGGCCAGTCGGCCGCCCGCCAGCTGTGGTTGTATGGAAAAAATTGGACGGCTCCTGCAAAGCTTTTGGCTCATCGACCGTGATGCAGGGCATTTGGGACGCCAGCAGAGGCTCACTGCGATGATGTTTCAGCGGTATCACCCTGTCGTGATCGCACAGATTGCGGGAAGCAGTTAGAATGACAGGGACCAGGTTGTTGAGGATATGGACACTGGCAGTGGGCACGCACACCAAATCACCTCCATACATGAACACCCGCTGCCCAGGTGGCTCATAGACATACAAAGCATCTGGCGACCAAGTACACACACCCCTACCCTGTCTGTCGTTTGTGTCCCCATCGCTCGCTGGTTCTATCCCCTCTTTCTTGTCCCTAGTCTTCACCTTACCACTGCCCCCAGGGGTCACTTTCGAGGACCCTGAGCCGTAGTGGCAACTGTACACTATTGTCGAATTGACTTTGGAAGGCGCAGCTGTCACTCGTGGGGATGGGAACTTGATACGAACACCCCCGGCCGCGAACCGGCCGACATTATTGGCAACTCCATTGCCCCCATCCAGACCCAGCCGCTCCACCACCCTACACATGGGAAAGCTCTTTCTGATGTGAGCCGCCTGGTTTCCCATCAAGCATCATCAGGATCGGCCATCCCCCTCAATCTGACGTTTCCACTGGCGCTCATGTCCACTCGGGCCTGGCCACCAGCAGTGATCCCATCCCGCCCCGGCATTTTTGCTCCCCGAGTCCAAGAGCGTAACCACTCCCTACCCTATTCCGCCCCGCCTATGTATTCGCTCTGCGTCAGGTCCTGGCCTTGTGTTATCTGTTTGTTGCAGCGTGGCGACCACACCACAGGCTGGCTCTAGCTTAAGCTAGCATCGGAATCCATTGCACACCCCCTTCGGCCATCTTGCACCCCCAAGAACTTCTCGAACCCATCCTCCACGTCACGGCACATTCTGGCTATCATACGGACATTGTGCGTTGCTCCGTGTGACGACACAAATCTGGACCCGGGGGACGGTCACAGCCCGGGACTTGTAAGGTCTGCTTGGCTTATGAGCAAGCATTCGAGGGCCTCGACGCATTAGAAGGTATGCTCCACCCNCCCCCCCCGCCATATATAGTCAGCGTGCTCGTATGTGGGAGTGGTACTTGGACTAAACCCTGTGTTTGTGCTCTAGTTGGCCCTATCCCTGGCTGGGTCTGGCCCCTTGCAGTGTTTCTGTGCTGAGACCCTGCACGGGTTTATGGTGTAGGGCAAAAGCACTCGCCACTTGTGTGGACTGGGACGTTCAACCACCTCCCCCACCAGAGTCAAATCTCGACAGTCTTTCCTTGGAATGGTCGGTGCCACTATTGCGGAGGAATGAAGGCCATGAGACAAATTCTCTCCACCCGTAACTATCTGCGCTAAAAGACCAACGACACACGTAGACCACCGTTGCGAGTTGAACGACCTCAGCCACAAGCACTTTGTTCTAACACCAGAGACAACGAAGGCAGCTCCACGTCTTACACATGTACAAATATATGCCGACGCAACAATAATACGCCCGTGAGCAAAACGACTGGCGACGAGTCATACACTGTGTACCTTGGAACCATCAACCCACACAGGACAGACGACCTCCGCCAGCGCCAAACAAGTATTCGCAATACATCCGCATCGCCCCACAGACAAGGCGCATCACGACCTGCGCGGCAGGTTGTCATCACGAGAGTCCATGGCCCGCCCGGACATGCATCGCTCGCAGGGTTCTGCGTCCTCATATTCCTCTAATCCATGCAAAACATCAGCAACGGAGACTATTCCTCAACCGTGCGCCGCCCCAGCTGGTCCACACAGACCAGCGACCATGACAAACCCACTCTACGATTATCCTCCTGCCGCGAGCGACGGCGTCTGCTATCCGATCTACCCCGAGCCCTACGACACCAGCGGTATGGACTTCAACGTAGCGGGGGCGACGGCTGGCCAGCCTCCTCCTGAGGCTTCGGTACCCAACGAGGCCGACATGGCCCATCCGGGCGGGTGGGATTACAGCATGTTCGACTTCCAGGCGGCGTACCCTGCCCTTTCTCCGGGAACAGTCCAAGGTAAAAGGAATGCCCTACAGCCCCATACTCCGTTGAATTATGGGGCCCAGACGTACCCAGCCACGACAGACACCACAATGGGCGACATGTTAGCAATGGGCGACCCCACGTCTCAGTATGCCTCTTTAGAACAACCGGCGATGGCCGACTCTATGTCCCATCATGTACCAGCGAAGGAGTCAACAAATGGCCCTTGGGATTCAATTCGGTGGCCGCAGCCGTCGCCGATGGGTGAGATATCACCCTCGCCCAGTCAAAGCAGTAACTTCACCTGGTCGCCAGCAAGTGGCGCTGGATCCCATTACTCGCGACACAACAGCTGCTCTTCCCTCCCGGCGGCGAGGGTGGCTGCCCTCGAGCAGACACGGTTCGACGCGCGGTTCCAACCGATCCCTGACCAAGCTGTCAGCCCGGACGACGGACAAAGAAGACTTACCCCAGGAGGATTCCAAACAGGCGCGGACTGGTATGCCGGCCAAGCAATGCAACGGTGGGGGGGCCCGCAGAGCCACACGATGACGACGAATACCACCACAGATCACCTCGCGGGCACTATTTCCCCGGCTATGACGCCTTCTCCAAGGGATACTATCATGGCCATCTCGAGCCCATCGGCCACCAAGAGCGCCCACAGCCCCTCTAATCAGCGAGCTTCGAAAACAAATAAGAGGAAAGAAACTCCGCTGGCGCCCCCAAGAGAGACGACCAAACAAAAGCAGGCCGAGGCGGTTGGCCGGTCCCAGGGTCAACAACAGCACTCCCAGGCCGGAGGGCAAGTCAAAGGCGTGGCCGAGGCGGCCCAACATACACAGCCGAAGGTGAGGCACCGAAACCGCGACGCCGCCAACAAGTGCCGGGCCAAGAAGAAGAAGGCCGTGTCGGATCTGGAGGCCGCGGAGCGGGCCATGGGCACCGAGCACCTGGAGCTGTTGGCGGTGGCGCGTGGCCTGCGGGAGGAGGTGCTGATGCTCAAGAACGAGGTGCTCGCGCACGGCCGCTGCGACGACGCCCTCATCCAGCAGTACCTGACGCACCAGGCCCGCAGGGTCGGGCATGGCACGGCGGAACAGGCTCAGCAACGGCAGTAGCGGCAGCGGCAACAACAGCGGTACCGGCACCAGGGCGGCCACGGCCACAAATAGGCAGCTCGCCCTTTTTCTTGTTGTGGAAACCATTTCTGGGAACCCTCACCATCTGCTGCTGCCTCCGACTTTCCGAAATCTCAAGTCTTTGTCTTCTCGTCGTGGACGGCGGCTTTCAAATGGACGGGCCACGCGACTTAAGAAGGATTCAACAACTGCGATCCCTTCTTTCAACCGCCAACCTTTCTTTGCTTGCGGTTGAACAGTGTACATAAGAACGTACACGACGTGAATGTGGCAAGCGAGAGGAATACGACAAGGGTTTTTTTTTCTCCCTTCAGCTTTTAACTTCGGGGGTTCTTGTTTGTCTCTCTCTCATCGGCCTCTCTCTCTTTCTTTGAAGCAGGAGGAGCATCGCATAAAGGCAGGGGAGCTCTCCTTTGTCAGAGGGGGGGTGTCGGGCAATGGCACAGCGTGATTGATGAGCGTGAAGCCTGCGTTCAACGACTTTGACACCCCGTAACAGCGTTGCATTTCAGTACTTGATTATTGTGTTCTGTCCCTTGTTTGCTCGCACCCTTTCCTGTGTGTGCCCTTTTCCTTCTTCTCCATTCATCCATCACCTTTTCTTCTCTGATTCCGCCCCGATCGCGGTCTTGGGATGCCGACTCTTGTTTCAGGGCTCTCGGGTCGGTTTCGCGTACGGATGGTAGTCGATGATAAAATCGACTTAACCCAGCGAAGGAGCCGACCACTCCTGCTTGGTTGTCGTTCGCCTTTTTTCTTAATTCGGAATATTGTGTTTTTGATCGAGCCTAGGCGTTTTGGAACGCAGCGAGGTGGTGTTCGCGAAGACTTTGGAATTGTTGAATAGGCAGCTGGTCGGTTATCGACCTCAATTTGAAGTGTGCGTCGGGCCAAATTTGGTCTCTCTATCCTCATTGGTCTCTCTATCCTCGTTGGTCTCTCTATCCTCGTATCTTGCATCCATATCGTCGTTGTATTTCTGTTCCGGTTCTCCTTTCTCTTGTCGACCCTGCTCGGTCGGAACGAGACCTATGCTTCATCCAGCAGAGAAGGCCTCTTCTGCGCCTCGATGGATCGAGAAGGAGGGCGCGTCGGATGGCTACTTATAGACAGATAGCTCCATTGACTAGACTCTAAAATGGATTACGTTCGGGAGCATGACAGCATTCTGATGGGGATCCAAGACTGATCTGGATCGGATCATCACTGCAGTCCATGCAGGCGAGTTCGAGTCCCTTGGGGCCTCGTGTGGGGCCAAGAGCCCCCCAGGAGGCTCCCGATACCTAGCTTTCGCGTGTAAAGGGCTGGTCACGGGTCCTTCTGGCCGACGGGGGCATGATTGTATGTTTGCGTCATGGTGGTGTAGGCGGTCATATACTGTTGTCGGTCCCCGGTGGAGTTTGTGCTGCTCCTGTCCCACTTGGGGGCTCCCCACAAAAGCTTGCCCGACTCTGGTTGGCTTGTCGAGATATTAGACAATGCCAGAAATTCCTCAACTGCTCGCGGACGTCAACACAACAAATTTAGCCCAATTCCGCCAGCATTGTGATGCTATGCTGCCTGTGTTCGTGTAGGACGGCTCACAGGTGGCAGACCGGGGCGCACAAGCTCGCGCGTGACGGGGGTAGCCAGTAATACGGAGGTAGTGACGTTCTGGAAATGGACACTTGTGATTGGCCAGAGGGCTGCTTACGTGGTTGAGAAATGCAGTCACGGTGAGGGGCGAAAAGAACATCAGTTTCAGCTTGGCAGCTAGGGGCGATAGATTCAGCCGGCCAGACTCTACAGTCTAACTGTCTACCTGTAACACGCAAGCGCAGCATTCACCACCGTCACCCGACGCATCTATTGAGCAGCGGCAGCGTCCACGATACGTAACTGAACTGCAGAATATACTTACACAGAGCCAACAACGCTAGGCTGGGAGAGCAGACAGCGATCGCAACTGCACCAGCTTTGCGCAGCCAGTCACCACTCGGCACACGCGGCCAGAACGGCTAGAGGGGGCGAACCGGTGTCGTGAGTTTAGTTGAGACGAGCTGATTGGGCTGAGGGTTGTCGAAGCCGATTGGGAAAGATAGGTCAGATTGATTTCAATATAGGTAGCAAGACATTCGCGATCCACTTCGGGCTTGGGCTGCTTCGCGCGCATCAGACCCAGAAAGAAAGCAATGTCATCTCCAAGGCTGCCGTTGGAGAAGAAATACAGGCGCCTCCTGCCCGCCCATGATCATGTGGAGGGACAGAGGGCGGGAGAGGATGGAAGCCCGTCGCCTATTGGGGCGGCACCTCTTCCGAAAAGGCAGAAGAGGGCGGGTCGATTCGCGTGCGACGCCTGTCGATCCAAGAAATCCGCAGTAAGGATTTTATGTTTTCCCCTCCCTCGCCCTTTATTGGCGGAACCCGTTCCGGCCTCGCGCTCTGGGCCTCGCCCCAGGAGGCGAACGGCCCTGACATACGATGGGGCTGGCCTCAGAATGGTAATACATATCTGGCCCGAACCCACTAAGTACCTATATGTCTGCATACATGCTTCTGAAAGGGTTTCTTCCCTCGCCTGTCTAAGAACTGGGAGACCAACATCACAAGCATAAATGTTGGCATGTTCCTGCGCAGTCAGTTAGCCAGCCAGCCAGCCAGCCAACCAGTCCAGGCTGTCAGTTCAGTCGGCTCAAGTCCTGAGCATCATCGCTCGGCATGACGACGTTTACAACGCGGGACAGGTCTCATAATTTTCCAGCCATATCCTCCCTGCCTCGATGCATCCATGCGTCTCTACATACACACATTGCCGTGCAGATGCCATGGCTTGCTGCGTTTCGCGGAGAACACTGCCCTCTGATCTGTCCAGGCCTGGCATTTAGGCTCTGCAACACGACCAATCGTGTGTGTGCTTTGGAACATTTACCTCTGCAACTGGTACAGTTGCTAAGTCACATGGATGTGTCGAGATGCGTATTGGTGTGGTGTGGTTGTGGTTGTGTGTCGCGAGTGGTGCGCGGCTGGTTGGCTGGCGAATGCAAACCTCTCTCCTGGGGGCCAGGTGGCCCACAGGGGCTGCCTCAAACAGACCTGCCCGACAGCTGCGACTCTAATTATTAGGCCACTCACTTACCCATAGGCTCGTCAGCCGGACCCTCCTCCTCCTCCGTCCTGACCCCCCTTGCCCTCTCACTCTGCCCAACCCCCCCGGTATCTGCTGTGTATAATGTCACGTATGATGCCTCCGCTGGATCCCGAAACATTTCTGACTGTATATACACTCTACTACAGTGTGATGGCCAGAAACCAATATGTTCACCGTGTGCCCGTCGTGGTACTTCATGCCTCTACACTTCTCGAACAGACATGTCCGCCCAGGAGCGAGCCGAGTTGGAACTGCTGCGCCAGCAGCATGAGGCTCCCCCGGAAGGGCGTGGCGGTGGGGAAGGCGACGAGGGTCTCCTCCACCGGCTCAAGACCCTGCCTGAGCACGAAGCCATGGCGCTGCTCCTCCAGGTGCGGACCGAGACTCGAGTCAAAGAAGTAAGCTCGGAGACTGCCCAGGCCCATCTGCTTGGGGCCGCTGGGTCTGGTCCTGGATTCTCAAGCCAGATCTCTAACGTTGGTCATGATGTTTTTAGGATCTTGTTACCACTCGAAACATTCCTCCGCCCTCGCGGACGAGCGTTGAGTTCGAACTGATGCAGCGCCATCCAATCTTGTATCCAGTCGTTGCGGCTTATGACCCCCTGGAGATACAAGTGTCCCATCTGAGAATACTTCCGTATCGTGAGCAGGAAGCCGGGACCAGCGCCGGCTCCAGCAAGTATGTGTCTTTGTTATTACCCCGAGTGTTATCCGAGGTGACCCCACGGGTCTGGGCACATGTGCAGTGGACAGATAGGAAGCCCAGCCTAGACCAACCCCCTTTCCTAACAGGGTCACCTGTATGGAGTACACCTTTCGGTCCTCGCGCACGTCTGCAGCTGGCTGACAACGGGGTCCCTTGTCTCAGGCTCTCTTCACGGCGACCCTCGTCCCACCAACCGTCTCCCACCAAACGAGGCGCCCAACAAGGCGCATCTCCTAACCCAAGAGGCTTTACGGAGCGCCATGCAGATCTCTGTGACCCCCGGCTGGAAGACATCAAGCTCGTCAACTGGACACAGGTTCCAATCCCAAACGATCTAGGCGCGCGGCTGATCTCTTTTTACCTGACCGTTGACCATCCGATCCTGGGGCTCTTTGATGCAGACTTGTTCCTTGGCGATCTTGCGGCCCACAGGACTGAGTTTTGCTGTCCTCTTCTCCTCTCCGCCGTGCTTTGTTTTGCATGTGTATGTAGACAGGACACTCCCCCCATCCACGCGTCCAGATGTTCCCCGAAAGGCTCTGGCCAGACTAACGGTGACCATTTCTCACATATAGCAAGGCTACTCGAGCATCGACCCGAGCACCGCAGCTCTGAGCTATGTCTTCTTCAACGAAGCCCAACAACTGCATTGGGAGGAGAGCACTAGCAACCCGCAGTACCAGTTCGCCATCCCTAACATCGCTGCAACCCAGCTGCTCAGCCTCGCCGCGACATGCCATGGCCGGAATGCGCTGGCGATGAAATACCTGGCCGAGGGCATCGAGCTGGCACACCAGAGCGGTCTTTTGGCCGTCGACAAGAAATCGTCAGCCCGGAACTGGCTCGATGACCATGTGGACTACGTAAAAGCCGCATCGCACACAGCTTGGGGCACCTTTTGCAGAGCTACGTAAGTTCTCGACCCGATTTTTCGGATCGTGCGGCTTCTTTGTTCTCCCCTCCTCCTTTTCACGGCGCTGCCAGACCGACCTGACGGGATGAGTCGATTGCTGCCTTGATGGACCGGTCGAGACAGCCTGCAGGCCGGTGGCAAGACTCAATATTTACTACTGATGGGCTAACAACGCGTCTTTCCACCCTGGCAGGCTCCTCGGAATGAACTACCAAACCGCCTATATCCGTACACCCCCGTGGCTGCCAATTCCAGGCACAGAAATAGTCCGGTCCGACGGCGATTCGGAGCCCTTCGAGCTCCCAGCCTACATGGGCCAGAGCTTCACGGAGCTGTGTGGTTTGGTACCGTTGATCAACGAGATGCTGAACGAATACTACGACAGCGGCGACGGCGTGGCCTCGACGATCCGTGCCTCGTTCAGCTTCGCCCAGCGGCTGTACGGCAGGCTGCTCGGCTGGGCCGACGACCTGCCCGTGTGCATGGCCCGTGGCGACGACATGCCTCACCACGCCGCCACCGTCCACGTATTCTTCCACACCGCCGTCCTGGACCTGTTTCGTCCGTTCCCCCACCAGGAGGTCCAGACGCCCTTCAGTCTGAGCGAGTTCGCCGCCGACAATCCCACTCCTGAGGGCGTGTGCCACGCCTCGGTGAACCAGTTGAAGCACATCATCCTCATCTTCCGGACCAAGTATTCCTGCGCCACTTCCTCCATGCTGTGGCAAAATGCATTGCTGTACGTCGCCAACGCGTGCCTGCCCCTGCAGCGTGGGCCGGCTCCCAGCCCAGTCGGGCGTGCCAGTCCTGGCAAGGACTACATGGACGGCGTGACGGCGACGACGCCGGGGGCGACGGAGGATGGCGACCGGGCGGACGAGGAGGTAGAGGAATCAGAAGAGGCTGCGGACCGCCGCAAGTGGTTCACGGCCTGTATCGATGCCCTCCGCGCCCTGGCACCTCAGTTCAGCATAGTGACCGACATCGTCCAGGGGATTTTGAGCATGGCAGTCCTCAAGGGCTCCATCCCCGCTGTTGAGGGCCGCGCCATCATGGAGAAGCTCAAGGCCGCCGCCGAGGCGTCGAGCCACCACCGCCGCGCCCATCTCTTGACCCGCAGCGCTCAGCAAGGCGGCGCCAGCGGGAGCGGTGGCAGTGAAGCCACCAGGACCGCGACAGTGGACGGAGATGACGGAGGAGAAGAGGAAGACGAGGAAGGCGGCGTGATCGGTGGCTCCGGAGTTGCGGACTCGGAGCGCGAGAGCTCTGAGACCGTGGGCAGGGTGCTGTACGGGTCCTTTGGTGGCCTCGGCGCCGACGGGGCCGGCCTCAACATCAGCGGGCTCGTGAACCTGCCCGGCGCGCAACGCGGGGGAAACAGCTTCGTCATCGACCTCAATGAGGCGTCTGTGAACCCGAGCGCCGCCTCGCTGGACGTCTTAGCTCGGGCATTTGACGAGGTGGCCATGTTCGACGAGTTCACAACAGGTTAGGACTGGGCTCGGACATTGGATATCTTCGCATCCGCTATAGCAAGGCCGTGAGTGACAAGTGGATATATATGTGGGCTTTGGGTCGGGGAGAGCGAGAGCTGTGCTTGGGCCTCAACATGTAGGGTGATGCCCTAGAATAATTCGAGCAGTGGACACCAAAATAAGTGAGTATAAAAGCTCTCAGGACTGGCAGCGTGGATTCTGTGACCCTGCGTGAGCCAGCACTCCAAAACACATACAAATACGCAAGCACTTCCTCCCAGTCGTTGCACGTAGGTTTACCAACGGATGCCCTTGTCCCGGCTCTCTTCCTCCGTGAAGGCGGACGCGTGCAAAAATCAACCACGCACCTATATCTATCTCCCTCTCCCAATATGAACAGCTACAATTACGACAAGTTTATGATTGAGGAAGAACATCGATCTCAACATGCTTGGGGTCTTCTGCACAGTACCAGCCGTGAAGTCAGTGTGCCAGCGGCGCAGCTCCTTTCCTGTGGCGACTTCATCTGGACGCAGAAGTGAAAATAAAGACGCTGCGAATAAAGCAGCGCGTGCAAATTATGGCTTACTGTCAAATACAGGACGTACTGTGTTGTTTCTTGTCCGGTATCTAGAACGGATTTACAGTGCCAGCGCTGAATCTATAAGTATTATAACTATATCATGATAAGCGTCATGAACGCGAATGGCTGGGGATTCTGTCCACTGTGCAAAAGTCGGCCAAAAATTCATTGGTTGCGGCATGGCGATCACCAGGCACAGACACAGGGCAGCTAGGGCTATCTATTCGCGGACGGACAGGTCCAATCGGACTAGTGACGCGACCCGTGGACTGACCCCTTGAAATACTCAGCCCCCGCGGCGGAACAACAACTCTTGGAACCCAAAGTGCTGGAGTCTAAGTATAACACACACCACCCTTCTCTATAGTAAAGAAACCAATCCAGCACCTCCTACTTTTGGAGCAGATGTCACTCACATACTAGGGACCACCCGCACCAGTCTGGAATGATCTCCGGACCGTGCCAATTGCCCACCATCCAGACCTCCCCTTCAGCTTTAAGTCAAATTATATCTTTCCATGGTCCTATGCGGAGCACTAAAGTCTCAATCAATCACAGACACTCCCCCAATGAGCAACGTGGCCACCCCTCCCGCCCTGGCCTGACCAGTCCCCAAGCCTGTCCTATAACCATTATGAGCTCCCCTTTTTTGTCATCCCGCCCGCAACTTGAAGCCAGCCAGTGCAATGCACACACACACACGGTCGGTGCAGCCACCGACCGGCCGCATCTACCTACCCTGCGACGGAGATGGTGATCATGACGAGATGGCGATGCGTCTCTTGGTAGGGAACAGACCCTGCATCTAGTCTAGAACCCTGCGGCCAGTCCAGACGGCTTCTGCAGTGGGCTGATTAGGGGCCAACCGGACAACCGTATTCGTCCGCCCATCCATTTCGCCCCCACACGAGCCCGCCCGTCACACCTGATAGCCCATTACACAGCCGGGAATGCAGCGGAGGAGAGAAAGGGCAAAAGCAAAACAAACAGATAGATAACTCATCTTTGGCTCGGAAATGGCAGCATGCGGTTTTTCACGGAGGCCTTGACTCCAGCCAGTATAGTCCAGCCGGTAGGCCGTTCCTCTTCGCCTCTCCGTGCGTGATTAGCCAACTGCACAGCTCCTGAAGTCGCCCGGCTGGGTCTCACCACCCCGCAACCCCAGCGCTCAGGTACAGAACATCGTGCACCGCCTCGCCGTCCTCGTCCTTGGCCGTCACTGCCACCGCCACCGCGCCCGTGACCGGCCCGCCCAGGTCGACCGAGCCCTCCCAGAGCTGATATTCAGGCGCAATCAAGGCGGATGTCGCGCCTGGTTTCGCTTCGGCCTTGTGCCACAGGACCTTGGGGGCCAGCGTCCCTTGTTGCCGAATAGGGGCGGAAACATTGACCTCCGCCGAGGTGAATGCCGACCTGGCGGCCAGCGCGAAGTCTGCCCTTGATCCTTCCACGGAAGTCCCACTTGGGACGACGAAGACGCTGCTCTGGAGCGGGAATGACGCTCGGGAGGACGGTACGCCCTGGTCGACCTCAAGTGCTGTGTAGACTAAGTCCTGGCGAACCGCGGCAGAGAATGAGTAGTAATAGATAAGGCCGTACACAGAGCTGCCCATCGCGGTCTCGGGCTCCAGCATGACTGGCTCCGAGACGCCGTCGGGTGCGGTCAAAGTCGCCTGCACGGGCGCCTTGGTATCGCCTGGCGCGACGAGGACCTAAAGGGGCTCGGGTCAGCTCGTCTGTTGCGATGAGTTCGCTTCACAGGCTTTGAATAACCCACGCGAATCTTTCCCGACAGCACCAGAAGTCCCTGTTCATCGAGGTCGAAAGTCACGTTGACTGGTTTGATGCCCATGGGCTCAACAGGCGGGCCTAATTGAACCCCCGCCGGCACGGTGTTGATCATCCGGCTCATGAGGTCGACGCAGGTGCCGAGGAATTCATCGCCCATGTCATACAGCGCCTGCATGGTGGCGTTCCCGTCACTCTCGTAGAGCCGGAGGTCTGAGCGGGTGGTGACATTCTCGGTCGTGACCAGAGGCCCACCTCTGTTTCCAGTCCAGTCGATGTACTCGTGGACAACCTGGGTATCGAATACCGCCCGGCTAGTGTCGAAGTTTGATCCGCCGTTTGTGTTGTTAGGGTTGACGGCAGAGTCTGGGACGACATCGGGGAAGCCACCCTAAAAGGATTTGAGTATAAGACAGAGTGTCATCCATCGGTAATGAATATGGGGGATTTGAGAGACCAGGCACTTATTTAGCCGGTGTGGTAATGCGGCAGCTATGGACTTACGTGATGGACGGAACCCATGGTATGGCCACAAGCGGTCAAACCAATGGAGTCGACCTGATTAAAGCCAGCCCTCTCGAAGAAACCCAGCGTCTCCTCAAGGTCAGTCTCGGGCGCAGGCACGCCCGTCATTGGGTCTGCCTGCAGTGCATCGGTTCTCCCAGGCCGGTAGGGGACTCGCTGTCCACCACACAATCCTATCGACATGACGGTCCCTAAGGCAACGAGATCTGCCACTAATTTGACGGATATCAGTATCTACTCGCCATACCAATGCTTAATCTGCAGGGCACGAGCTTACTGGACACGGCATCATTCACAAACGGGGCCCAGAACGTAAAGCTGTCATTGAACGCACTGCCCGAGTTCTCCCCCCTCTCCGTCTCAAACCCGATGCTGGCGTCGATGCCGCCCGTCCCGGCCCCGGCGTCGGCCGTGACAAAGTCGTGGAAGGCGACGCGCATCCACTGCGCCGCCGTCGTGCGCCCGCTGTTGAGCGCGGGCTCCCCGACCTCGGTCACGTAGTTGCTGCAGGGGGTGATGGCCGAGGAGAAGTTGGAGGCGTAGGCGCCCCAGTTGTCGACGAGGATGTGCTCGAGGAACGAGGCTTGCGGTGTCGGGTAGTAGAGCGCTGCGAGGCACGTGTGAGCCGCGAGGGCGGACGTGATGAGGGCTGTCGGCCGGCGCATCCTGTTGACTTCGACGTGTTCCCGTTGGCGGTGGCTGATGACAAGGGGCCCGGGGTGGTCGACGTGTTATATATCAAAGGAATGATGCGTACTAGAGCCCTTGACCTATGGTCTGATGCTCGATGTCCTGTACATGTTTGATATTCTGCACGCCATCGCCACTCATCCCTCAACCCATTCAGCCTATTGATATAAGCCCTCTCTCGTGTCACATGGTGGTGTCATGGATGCTACTACACCACAGCAGCGTTGCAGTCAGATGCTTCCACCCGCATCTCCGGAGTGAAGGTAACGATTCATTCAAATGGGAGGGCAGAAGCTACGAACCAGGGCCCCGGTCAGGTCTCAGTAGGAGAGAATGCCCGGCCTTCGTGATTGGTAAGTGCCTAGGTTCATGCTGTGGTCGCTGACAGATACCACCCTAAGACGAGTTTAGTGCGTACAATAGTACCCCGACCACTGAGGAATCAGATGCCCGATAAGGCACCTCGAATACCTTCCCGCGTTGTAGAACACACCCTTCAATCCTCATATGTATGCTCCCGTCCGTACCCATGAACTCAGCTTCGTCGTATGTAACATCAATAGGCTCTCGACGTTGGCACCAATCAAGCAAGTGTTCCGCGTGGCCATGTGACGCTATGTTGTCTGCTGCTTTGGCTGAGGCAAAGTGGATAAAAGGCATCCCGCATTTTCTTGCATGTTCTTGGGCGAGGGTTGATAGGGAGCTGGGGATCCAGTGCCCGAAAGCGATGATGGTGGGCGGCGCAGGATCGTTATGGCACACGTCAAGGCCATGCATGGTTAGGGCGTGGTTTGTAGCGACACAAGGACCCTCTCAACGCGAGGATCGTGGTCAAGGTTTCTCTTGCCACCATGACCTATTCAAATGTCATTATTATGTACGAGCCGCTGGACCCCCATCGATGTCGATCTCCTAGCGGGCGCCATGTCTGAGCCTAAACCGTTCAAGACAAATGTCATCAAGCCGGGAAACCTCTCGACACGTAGGCTGAACAAGTGAAGTGGCTCCTTGACAGCGACATGCGTTGCTGTGATTGTGCATGTGGTATTCTTCGATCTTTAGTCTTGTCGTCCGGATACCGCTGGAACTTTTGTGGCCACCGCTCGTCAGTATGTGGAAAGTGTCGCGTCGTGATGGCAAGGGGCTATTGGTTTTCTCTCTTACGGCTGGCCCAAGGCGCGTAAAGCTTCGTCTGCAAGTCGAAATTGGCTATCGCGGCATATCTAGTATTGTTTGAGCAAGACTTGGCAAAGGAAATAATTAATTCGAGGCAGTTCATTTTGACATGGTCTTACCAAGTAAGGTTGAACCCGTCTACCATGATTCGGGCTCAGTTTGGTGGGCGTGGACTGAAGGCCGTTCTTTTGTTCCACGACCCATTCTACAAGTTGCCAGTGGGTACCACATATTGGGCTCCAACAAGACGCTGTCGACATCGGCGACCTTAGAATGGCCCGGCCTAGCGACACCGCAGACGCCCGGTCTCTCGTCATTGACATAGGTATCGTTGCCTTCACAAGACACCGAGGGCTGGATTTTGGTGACTTTGGGCCCGGGTGGTCTCGTATCCCGGCTGCCAGCCATCCACACGCGCGTGATGAATTCCAGCCCCCCGGGACTGGGCTCGGCCGCCGCCGAGATAATAAGCGACAGCGGAAATACCTTCGGGCAAGACGAAGGAAGAGCAGCAAACAGGGCTGCCAGGGTGGTCCACTTCGAAGAAAGATAAGGAACCAATCATTGCCAGCTATTTAAAAAGCGCATGTATGCAATTGCAGAGAAGATGGATCAAATTTTCAGTTTTCATATTGAGGTGGACGTGCTGCATGCGGCTCGTGTGGTCGTGACGTTAGTGTGACGGCTCCAGCTCACGACCGGGCAGACAGCACCGCCTCGGATAGCTCCGAATTAGTAGGCACCTCGAGCCGTGCTCACGGCCATCTTTCTTCGAGTGTCTTTTCTCAAATCCTTTCACATGCTTTCGTATCGTACGTGCGAATGACGATTTCGTTTCCCAGGTAATCGCGACTCCTACCTAGAGCAGCATGGCTAATCCGGTTTCCTCTTTTTAGACCATAGATTTCACCAGCGAGCCGGGCCTCTTCGAGCCCGTCCACTCCTCCTCCGAGCAATCTCCCCAACTCTGAATCTCCATACCTAAGCAAGACTCACCACGGAGACACTCAGACCCGAGTACGATGTCGAGTAAAACTCTCGCCCCCAAGGTCAACGGCGACTTGTCCCCGCCATTTGACATCTCGGTCGCCAAGTCGACACCCACGCAAACCCGACTCCCAGCCATCCGAGCTGACGGCCTCATCAAGAGGATAGGCTCACCACGTGCCAACGCGGCAGTATCGACCGAAGCAACGGAAGGAGAAGAGGGCTACAAAAGACGGTTCAAAGACTACACGGTCCTGCAGCAGCATGTTCTCTTCTGGGACCGGGACGCCGACGGCCAGATCTACCCGTGGGACACGTACAAGGGGTTCCGCGAGCTGGGCTTTAACATTCTTTTCTCGCTACTAGCGATGTTCATCATCAATTCGGGCTTCTCGTACCCGACGCGTCTCGGTTATTCATGGCTGCCAGACCCGCTCTTCCGGGTGTACGTTGGCTCGATACACAAGGCAAAGGTTAGTCAGTCAAGACGCCAGACGCGCCACACGCCACACTGGCTTCGATTTTTTCTGGAAATTCCCACCTATACAGTAACTTCAGACCGAGTTGTGCTGGTTCCTGGGCTGATCCACTGCCGGTTGCATCTGGCATATACAGCACGGGTCGGATAGCGAGACGTACGACAGCGAGGGCCGCTTCCGGCCGCAGCAGTTCGAAGACATGTTTGCGAAGTACGACAAGAAGGGCGACGGCACGCTCACCCTGAAGGAGCTGTTCCAGCTGATGCACGGCAATCGCAATGTCGCGGATCCCTTTGGAGTGAGCAGAAGCCACATGCCGATCTCGAAAATGACATGATAGGAGAAAACGGTGACTGACGAGCCTGTGACTTCTTTTTGCAGTGGGGCGCCTCCGTGTTCGAGTTTGGCACGACGTGGCTGTTGATACAGAGGGATGGCAAGTGCTACAAGCAAGACGTCAGAGGGGTATACGATGTGAGTCTCGCGTATACACAGTACACGCATGTGCTATGTCATAATGGAACGGCATTCGAGTGCCTGGCTAACAGCTTGGCTCTAGGGATCCATATTCTGGCGTATTCGTGAAGAGCGGGCCAATGGCAACGGGTGGAACCAAGGCTGGGGCATAGGCGGTGATCGTTTTGTGGGCAGTGTCAAGATCTAAGTCATCCATTGCGGAAGATGCAGTCCACCTTGCACAGTAGAACATCTGTGATCATCGACGTGGTCTTATTGGTGGCACTACCTCCGGAGCTCATAGCCAATCGATTCCGCTCTGACCGAGCCATGCCAATGTGAACCCTGTGGGACTATCTGGGACTTCGAAGCCCGTGAGCATGTGTCCGCCTGGACGGCTCCGGCATAGTCTCGCCAGTTGGAATTAGACATCCATCTGGCTGTTCCTCTGTCACATGCTATCGTCGAAGACAAAGTGGGCAGATTGACAGGTGGATTCCAAGGATATTATTCTGCCCTGTCTGCCTCGTAAGGATTCGCTGGAGCAGGCACAGCCAATGTCAGGGTCCACCCCTGAGACCACCCTCCACTTCATGCCGAGGTCCCTGATCACGGTCGCGGGCCGGGACGCTACTCTTATCACCAGCACGACATCTTGTTATCGTCTGCATGTTTTGAGCCAGCTGCCCGCTATGACTGAAGCAGTAAGGCCACTCAGGCTCTCTCGAGGTCAGAAGCCCGTCAGCCCGTCTGACTGGCCTGACTGGGTCGACTGGTTCTCGACTAATGTGGGCCCCTTGGCGCCAAGCAAGATCACCGGCTGTTCTGGGGGGCAACAAGTACGCTTGCGGCTACTTCCAGACAACAGCGCCGCTTCCAAGGAGACAAGCGCGACGGCCATGACCCGTGCAATAGGTTGGCGGGGGAAGAGAGGGAGAGAGGCGTGGAACCAGGGAAACGTCGGGTCAGGACCGCCCAGGAACAGCTGACGGACAGATGGTATCACGATGGATAACAGCCGTGCAGACACGCGGGTGTTACGCAAACACATGTACACGCAGACTGAGACACGGGCACAATAGACCAACACGGGGCGCATACCTAGGCATTCAATGATCTCATCAGACGGTGTGGGTACTAAGAAAAGTAGAGAGAAAAATATCAATTATCCGGGCACAGTCACCGTGGACAAACTGACTGTCCCTCAAACTGTTCGCATGTGTTTCGCAGGGCTTGATATAGTTTCTGCAGACCCAAACCATAAGCACAGACTTGGCCTGGCCCTATCGGAGAGATGCCATTTGACAGATGTTACACGGACACACCAAGAGGAAGGGGGTCTTGCTTTCCTCCGTCCACAATGTGCCATGTTCCGTCCAACAGTCCTGCTACCCCTGCAGGAAACTGCGCCTCACAACCGTGCTCCTTCGGAAGGCTTGGCTGAACACTCTGACGGGACTTGAATACGCAGGAATACGCTGAACCCAAGTGACACGGGACACGGGCCCAAAGTCGCCCCCTTCCCTTTTTTTTTATTAACCCCTCTTCTGCCCCAGGCAGAGACGGTCAGACCCGGGCTTTTGGGTTTGGACCCTGGATAAAACAATCTGTACCCCAGCTTTTTCTAATCCTGGCGCGGGAGGAGCCCGCCACCTTCACAACCACATTCTTCTCGGCCTCCCTCCCTCAGCTCGAGCTCTTGTCATCATCATCACTACCCCCGGGTCTCGTCAGCTGACTGAACCAGCTGTTATCACTCCACAGCTAGCTACTTCTCGGCCCAATTGATACTCTTATCACTCCTGCGTCAAAACACTGGCATGTCCTGCACTCTCACGAACTATGGCTTCTCAAAGTGACACGGTCTTCCCTCTCATTCCCGCGCCCATGGCGTTGGCAGTAGACACCATCTCCTCGGCCACCGCCAGCGCACGGCGGTCCCCCGTCCCATCTAAGAGCGCCACCTCGGCTGACAGGAGAGCTACATCACCGATGACGATAGCCAGCGCACCCACAGCTAGCACATCACCACCGTCGACGCACTCGACGATGGCAACGGCAACCCGGCCCAAGAACCCACGGCATCCCATCTTCAACGAGGACATCTTCTCCAAGTTCTACACCACGCCGTTCATGGTCTGCCACTTCGCCCTGTACGGCGCAGTCCCGTTCTACTACCTGATCCACTATTCGCCCTTCCGGGACTTCGGCTCGGGCGCCGCCAACGAGGCCGTCAAGTGGTTCCTGTTCATCCTCACGCAGTACATCACCGCCGTCATCGTCACCTCGTGGGGCGGGCGATATCGTGTGCACAAGGACGTGGCCGCCTGCGCATTGATGCTAGCCTGCCTGACTGGGGGGACAGTGTTGAAGGCCCTGATTGATGGGATGTCTGATTCTAGGGGATGGCGATGACGATTTGCGTACATGTGAGGTTGCCCACTCGGGCGGAGAAACAACTTAGTACACGGAAAGGCCGAGCGCCGGGCGCCGGTGAAACACTTCACGATGATGAGCCTCCGACCACTGAATGCTCGGGAGGTGAGCATTACAGCACCTGATGGAATCGGCTCTTAAGTTCAATCGCATACAGAAAGACCTAAGAACACGCACGCTTGGTCCCATCAGTGTTTACTCGGCATCTGCGTATGATAAAACTACAGATCATAGATTGCGCACTGGGTAGAACAAGAAACAGTGCGCACCCACTCGCGCTTCATAAGAGAATAAGAATGTTCGCCGAAAAGTACGAACTCCACTTTCTGGCACCAGCCCAGGCTCATGTTGACACGAGTGACTCAACATCCATGTCGACCGTCCGATAAAACCCAAGCGAGTTGAGCATGGGCTTGTCATCGAAGCGGTACAGATACACTGCCGACTGATCAGGGCTGTCACCCGCAAAGTGCTGATACGGATACCACGAGGGGATGCAGAAGGTGTCGCCTTTCTCCCAAGCGAACTTCTTGCCGCCGATGGTGGTATACCCCCTGCCTTCTACCACATGATAGACGGACGATGCAGTCTCCTGCACTGCCGGGGTTGTTTTGCCTGCATTGATACGGGCTGCGGCCGCCCCCAAGGTCTTGCTCACTATCATGGGCACAATGTGAGCATGTCTGCCCATTTCACTACTGCGGATCGGAAAGCAAAACAAGAGAGACTGGTGAGGAGAAATAGAACAAGGAAAGAAAGAGTAAGAGGTCATCAAACAGACTCACATTCTGAACCATCCCTTTTCAAGTACCGCAGCTCAGCCCAATCTCCACTTGCCCAGTCAAGCCTCTCCTTCATCTCGGACCACGGAAACACGAGCGGCGACTCAGCCGCGTCAACGTCCTCTGCCGGATATCGTGGCGCAGCAAAGTGCTCGACAAAATGGACCGGAAAGTGCTGGAAGGAAGGCAGGTCAAGCCCGTCCAGCCAAATCATGGGCCCGCCCGAGCCGCTCTCTTTGCCGTGGTCGTGCCAGTTCCACGTCGGCGTGACGATGACGTCCCCCGGCCGCATGGCGATGCGCCGCCCATGCACGGCCGTGAAGCCGCCCTCGCCCTCGATGATGAACCGCACCGCGAACGCCGTGTGCCGGTGCGCGCGCGCCGTCTCGCCCGTCTTGACGAGCTGCAGCCCTGCGTACAGCGTGTCTGTTGTGAAGGGCGGGTCGCGGGACGGGTTGGCGAGCATCAACACGCGCCGCTCCGCCTGCGTCTCGGGGACCAGGTCGCCGGCCTCGAGGAGTCTGGGCCGGATTTGGGAGTACCGCCAGGCGTGGGGCGTGCACCGGGGGTCCGGCTTGGGCGGGTTCAGGCGGGCCATCTGGGGCCATAGTGGTTTTGTGTGGGCGTCTGCTGCTCGGTCCAGGAGGGCCTTGGTTGCGTCCTCGGTTGAGATCTCGGTTGCTGTTGTTGTTGCCATCTCGTCGTGTGTAAGTCGTTTGTTGTGGGCCAATTCACTCTGCTAGATATTTTCAGTGGTGACAATGAGATTTCTTTCGCTTATATCCATTCCGAGTAAAAGAGTGGCAACGACAATAAGATGGGCCATGTCTCGCTGCTGTGAGTGCATATCCATTGCACTTGGCTGCAAATACAATTCACGACTTCGCGGGTCGGACTTAGGGAAGCTTCTCCGACGCATTTGACCCCTGATTCGTGGCGCCGACGAGGCCAAGCCAAGGGAGACGTGCGTCGTGCGGGGAGATAAAGCCCACCACTCCGGAGAGGTCTCGCCGAGTAGAAGCATTTTCCACTTCTATCCAACCTTCGTCCACCGTCCCCGGATACGCGAGTTTGGGAAAGCCCCCCAAAATTCCGGTCCGCGGAACTCATATCAGACCATGGCAAATTCTATCCGGGTGTCACTCCCGGACGACGACGAGAGCAGGCCCGGCGCGGAAGACGACTCTTGTGGGTCGGCTGGCGGATCGCCGACTCAACCACGACCGAAGAAACGTCGCAGGATTCCGGTCGCGTGTGGTGCCTGCAGGAGCAAGAAGTCCAGGGTAAGACGGAGCTCAAGTGGAGCCTTTGAATTCGAGCTAGGGGAGAAAAGAGGAAGAGAAAGGAAGAAGAGAGGGATGGCCTGGTACCGTGTCTCCCCGGAATGGTGCTGACTGTCTCTCTCGGCCGCAGTGCGACGGCTCTCGGCCGAAATGTTCCAGCTGCCAGGCCCTCGACGTTGAATGTGTGTATCTCGCCCCGCCAATCGCGACGACCACACCTGTGCCCAGGGCGTAAGTGTTTCCCCTGTAACCGGTACTTGTGTGACTTGCATTCGAAGTTGACTTGGGAGGTTCAGATTTCTTCAGCTCGTTGAGTCACGTTTGTCTCAGCTGGAGAGCGACGTACGCTCATTGAAGAGCCAGCAGAGTGATGCTGGTAGTGCCTCGGTTTCCACAAACGTGGGAAGAAGGCCAAGTGAAGCAGGGTATAGTATTCCTGTTGTACCCGAGGCAGATTCTGAGGGATCCGTCGTAACCCCCGATGCTACTGATGGAATTGGATCCATTGAATTCACCAAGGAGGATGATTCTGGTTATTATGGTATTTACCTATGCCCGCGCCTGTCGTTCATCTCACCGAGGGTGTACCTTGGCTGACTCCTCCTAGGACCGTCTTCAAATATCGCATTCACCCGCAACATTCGACGGGCCCTATCCACACAGCTCTCTCAGAGCTTGGGACAGCGTTCCCACAGGTTGGGACCTTCTCAACGGCCGTCACTGGATGTATCTCGTCCACAGACACCAAATAGAGAAGCAACCAAGCCTGCTACTGAGGAGCATCGCCGCTCCTCAAACAGTGCGCAGATCAAGGATGACTGCTTGGCTCTGCCCCCGTACGAAGAAATGGATGCCCTTGTCGAACGCTTCTTCAGAGACACTGGTGCATTATTCCCGTTTGTCCACCCGGGGACGTTCATGGAAACATACAACCACACCAAGAGCATCGGCTTCAAACGATTTAGACGTTCGTGGCTGGGCCTGCTCAACTCCATCCTGACCATGTCCATCTTCACCATCGGGAGCTGGAGTTCAACCGCAGCGGAGAGGGCTGCCAAGGCAGAGATTTTCTTCACTCGGGCCAAGTCCCTGTGTCTCGACCAAATGCTGAGCGGCTCTAGCCTAGAGACGGTTCAAGCCATGCTGCTGATGAGCCAGTATCTCCAAGGCACTCACCGCTCAGTCATGACATGGAACATGCACGGCATCGCTGTCAAGGCAGCCTTCCAATTGGGCTTGCATTCTCCGACCTCACAGAAGGCCTACTCGCCACACGAGAGGGAGACTCGAAATCGTACATGGTTCGGTTGTGTGATGCTGGACCGAACCTTGAGCATGACCTTTGGCCGTCCTCCTGCAATCCCAGAATCATACATACGCACCCCACTACCGAAGCCACACAGCGGAACAAGTATTCTGCCCGAGTCGGAGCCCTCCCTCGATGATACTATGAGCATCCAGTTCTTCGTGTCTACTGTGTGAGTGTTGGAAGACATTCTGGATCTGCAAGTATTTACTAACAATTAATGACTCTCATGTAGCACGCTGTACAAGGTCATGTGGACCATCATAGAACGACTCTATGATTGCAACATAGCGTACCCGGACAACAGTGCCATATCTATCGCGTCCCAGATTCTGCAGATCGAACATCAGCTTCTGGAATGGCAAGCTACGCTTCCGCCTCTACTATCTCTGACCAACCCCACGGAAGTACGGAACGACGATGACTTCAGCTTGGCACGACGTTTCCGAGTCATCCTCTCACTGAGACACTACAACGTCCTTCTCCTCGCCCACCGTCGAATTTTGGATCTGTACCTCGCTGGTATTGAAAAAGGCCGGGCTTATGATTCCAATGAGTCGATGCTGATGCAAGTGGGCGAGAGGAGTAAGGCTGCGTCGTTCCAAGCAGCCTCGGAACTGATTTCTATTGTCAACATCATCACCCATTCCCCCCAGCCCAAGTGTGGCCTTCTCGGCGCATGGTGGTTTACGCTGTACTACAGTAAGGCACTGTGTTTCTCAGGAGGATGGATCATCTAGTCCAACAATGCACTAACGCAATCACAGCCCTCAATGCCGCTCTCACAATTGTCACAATAGCCTTGTGTAATCACGCCAACAGCCCCATCCCCAGTGTGCCGTCCGAAGCCGGCGGCATATCAAACCAGGCGCTCAGAGACGCCTTGGCAGATGCTTTGGCTTGTCTGCCACTAATAGACAAAGAGAACAGAATGGTTGACAAGTGCGCCAAGTTTGTCGCCACACTGCAGCAGTGTTTGACTTTGCTAGGTAAGCCTCATCCCTAACCACGCCCGTTCTGGGTCCCAGGGACATTCTGGTTCTATTAAATTCGTCTCATTCTTGTTCCTAACCCTATCGCAGATCAAACCGGATCTGATGATCCTGCCCAGCCAAGGTCGGCCATGAACGGGCAAACACACATCGCCGCGGCTCGAGATGGACAGAATGGGGAGTACGCCCAGGCTCCGTTAGCGATGGAAGCGGCTAATATCGACTTCGCCGCACTCGGATGGGAGACAGAAAGTTTCTTGTCCTCGCTCAATGCAGGTTTTGCAGGTTTCATGGAAGGGGGTTACCAGGACTCAGATTTGTTTTGTTAGGTTCATATCTAGGTACTCGGGTTATATGTGTGCATGTCATGGTAAAAGTTATAGCATAGTTAATACCAATATCGACTTTCTAAAAAGCAGCATCCCTCCTCTCACACATTCCTAGCGATTATTGGGTGCCACAGGCTACAGTCTATACACCACTTCGGATGATTAAGTCACATACTGCATGTTCCCAGGCTGACTCCATCGCCGTCTCCGCATCGTAGCCATAAGCCCACTCCTGGGTGACTGGGTCGCTCCACTGGTTCGGGCTGCTGAGGAAATGCCTGCCCTCGACCTCGGCCTGCATCGCTTTGTCTCGAGCCTCCTGCAGCGGACCGTCGCCAAAGTGCCAGATCATTGAATTTACCATGCTAGCCTCCTGCATCTGTAGATTTCCAAGTCAGCTTTGGAGGCCACCAATATATTTGATGAATGAATAATAGAAGGTGGTCAAATTTTATCCGTCCTGAGTGGAGCTCCACAGCCTCGAATGACCTCTTATGGAGCCCAGTAAAAGGAGAAATGTTTTGTGCTCAGGGGGGTGCTTCTTGTAAATCCATGAGCTACTTACCATTCCCGTGCGCTTCACCCGCTCCTGCTCGAACACACGCAGTGCGAACGGAATCTGCTTCGGTGATGTGATCCGGCCGAGCGCCATGGCGAGCGCCGCCCCGTCCTCGACCGCCATAGCCGCACCCTCTGACATATAGGGAAGCATGGCGTGGGCTGCGTCGCCGAGGATCAAAAGCTTGGAAGATGGTGACACCCAGCTGTCCAGGGCCTCACCGCTCATAAGCGGGGTCTTCATTGCCTTGTTGATCAGGCCGATGATGGTCGTGAGGCTGTGGGAGCCAGGCACGTCAGTCAGCGGAATTTTCTATCACGACTAGGCAATTGGTTTAGTCAGGCGGCCGACTTACTGCGAATCCCAACCAACAAACTCCTTCTTCATCGTCTCCAGAACGTCCTGCTCCGCGGCCGGAGCAGTAGATGCATTTCGATCTGGATGTGATAGGACCATGTTGAACGCCTGGCCGCCTGCTATGCAGTATGTCATGACGTGGCGGTCTTCCCCGATCCTGTCACGAGTCAACGACTGGCACATTCCAAGAAAATGGCAGAGCTGGGAAACGGAAATAAACGGACCAAAGATTCAGGTTGGGCTGTTCCAGTAGCCATGAGATCTCTGGGATCTCCTTCATCTTCGCAACATCAACTGTCGCGCGGTAGACAGCGTAGCCCGTAAACTTGGGGGCGCCACGGCCGTTCGGAGAGACAATAGTCCTGGCTGCTGATTTCACCCCTAATCCAGTAGGTCAGACAGACAGGAAGACTTCATTCTCGGTGGATAGGGCAACCGACCGTCAGCAGCAACGACAAGATCGCCTTGGAAAACACTCCCGTCTGACAGATGAATTGCGGCAGTATCAGCGTCATATCGTGCAACCTTGCTGTTCAGCCGCGTCCTGACGCCCAGTGCCAGGGCCTGCTCGTAGAGAGCGGTGTGCAGGTGGGCCCTGTGCACCACATAGTATGGGCTTTCGTAGTGCGCGGTGAAGTCGTCCGTCAGGTCGGTAACCCCAATGACAGCGCCGTTCTCCCACCTCCGGAATTTGATTTTGGAGGGCTCAACAACCTGCTTGGCGAGTCGCTGCGTGACGCCCCATCTTGCTAGCAGCTTGCCTGAGTTCGGCGGAACTTGGATACCGGCGCCGATCTGAAGACACACAAATTAGTGAATTTTAATTCGTTTTAAAAGCTAGATCAGAGGGTGAGGATGATTCTATGCTAACCTCTGCGAGCTCTGGGGCCTGCTCGAATACGGTGACATGGTGGCCCGTCCGCCGCAGGGCGATGGCTGTTGCAAGGCCACCAAGCCCGGCACCGACGATCAAGACATTCAGCTTCACAGTTGCTTTCTTGGGCATAACACATCCTGCAGATCTCTCAGAGTGGCGGTCTCCCAGGAAGCGTAGGCAATTCGATGGATATGACGTTGTCGTGAACTTCGGAGTTTCCTGTGATGTAGGAGCATGATATCCATTGCTTTGTGCGTGACCATTGGTGCCAGAGGGCTTGCTGTGCCCCGAAGCTCTGTCTAAAAAGCCAGACATGGGCGTTGCTGCTGGGAAGTCCGTTGATATCGGCATCTCGGCGTCATACCAGGTCATGGATTTGGCTGTAGGACTGTTGCTGCGATCGCCACTTCGGAATACCGAGGGCGACACACACTTATCAAATCCAGCTGTTGTTCTCTGTAAAGGGCTCGTCACCATAAGTCTCGTGTCATACATTTGCTCTCATCGACTCCTATCTTCTCGCACGCGCAAGAGCACATCCCTAACTCCCCGGCCGGAATGTGGCCCCACTGTCACCCGCTGTTGCGGATCATATTAAAACAGTTTATACATGGCTCCGCAAACATCGCCGACGGACGAGAGTTGTGGAGGTGGGACGTTTCTCCTATTTCCGTGAGATGCTTTAGGCCGGTAATGTGTAAGCTTGAATTGTCGATCCTAGTCAAGTACTCTGGGTACGGTCACCAATTTTATTCTCAACGCACGAGTACCCATAGATATACTTTTTTAGCCATCTTGTGAAGCCGTCATAGGAATTCTACCGGACAATAGGAAGCATTGGTGAACTAGATGTAGGCTTCTAGACTGAAGATATGTGAATAGACTACCGGCTACTTGTGATAATTTACTCCATTGCGAAGTGTGCCGATCTTTGAAACATTGACTTCGACCACATCCCCAGGCTTCAGCCACTGTGGAGGACTCATTGCCGCACCAACACCTTTTGAACTGCGTGTCAGCGTCTTCATCCCAGTTTGGAAATAAACATTGAGTCAGCTTGGACTCACCTCCTGGAGTCCCTGTCATTATGACAGATCCCTTTTGTAAAGTCGTGCCACTCGATAAATGGGACACCAAGTAGGCACAATCAAATAAGAGATCCTCAACGGACTCCTTTTGTCGAATCTCCCCATTCACAACGGTAGTGAGTACAAGCGTCGCGGGATCTCCAACAAGATCGGACCTCAAAAGACACGGCCCCAGCGGCGCAAAGGTATCAAATCCCTTCGAGAAACCCCACTGCGGTATCACTCCCGCAAGAGCAGGGTCTCGCTGGAGTTTTCGGGAGGAGACATCGTTGCCACAGGTGTACGCCGCGACATAAGACAGCGCGTCTTCAGGGGACACGTCTTTCGCATCCTTGCCGATAACAAGGCACAACTCCCCTTCGTAGTCAGCCTGTTCGTCCTGGGCGATCTTGGGGATCACCACGTCTGCGCCGTGGTCAAGCACACAAGTGTTTGGCTTGAAGAAGATGAATGGAAACGGTGGTGGCTTCCTGCCGGCCTCGCGGATGTGTTTGGCGTAGTTGAGACCAACGCATCTCAGGATCGGCACGTCGGCCTGGGACAGCGGACCGAGGAGCTGCTTGACTGTCTTGACCTCTTCCGTGACCACGCATCCCCTGCCGGTCGTGTCGTAGATATCATCACCCTTGATTATCCTGGCCTTGAGCTTTGTCTCCTCCGTCGTGGTTCCCAGGTCAAAGTCCGCACTTGGGAGAATAGGTTCGCCGCGGTACGTGTTTCCGTCCTCCGCCACGAATCGGATGAGCCTTTCCCATGCAACGGCCATGATGTTGGTATGAAGGTTTACGGCGGCTTGGTGTACTTGTGAGTCTAAGATGTGCAGCCAGGATCAACAGATTCCGCTGCGCCTAGCCAGTACTCTTTGTTTAATGTGCGCCGGGGACTTAATGAAACAGCACTTGAGTCGCCTAAGGGTCCATACAGTGTAATCGCGGACTTTGCATTGTGAAGATTCCCCTACAGTGACGAGCGGCGCATTCAAATAGTGCCTGAATGGCTTCAGTAGCAGATCATCTACATAAAAGGTATTTTTAAAAAGTTAAGGGGCCGGGCAGTCCTCCTAGATTCCGCCTCCGCTGCCACAGTCAAGGGTGAGTCGGAGATAGGGAACAATCCCCGCAATGTCAGCTCTTTGATAACACTTTTCAGTAGCTGACCCGGTACCTACTTTTGTAAGCAACTTCCTTACACTCAAAAGTACTTTCTGAGTGAGCGCCGAGAACCTGTTAAGGTACAAAGCCCCATCTGGTGTGCCTTCGCCTTTTTGAATTCCGGCAACCCTTCCGGCTTTCTGGCGTTCCGGCGTTCCGGTACCCCTTCTGGCGTTCCGGCACTCCTCCTGGAATTCTGCTGTTCAGTTAAGGACTAAACACATGACTAGAAGGCCAGAAGGGGCGCCGGAAGGGGCTATATACCTTAAGTAGCTTGAATTAAGGAAAATTGGGGTAGGCTCAAGAGGTATATAATTTTGTATGGCATCCTCAGCTAAAATCGTATACTGGGCGAGCTGCCAAGAAGAGCTGGGTGAGCGGACGCTGGCTGCATGACTGGCAACGAGGCAACTGACTCTGAACGCAAAGAATGGAACACTTGGCTGTGTCCTACATCGAAATAGGCTCTGACTATCGCCATGATATCAGCCCTTTAGTAGCATTTCCGTGCATTTTGACTGACAGCCAGGAGGACCGCAGTCTATAGCAACCTTGGAATTCTTTTCAGTGTTGCCACAGTTCATTGTGGATCTCAGCCTTCTCGTTGCTCCAACACTAGCAAGTAATGATTCTTTCTCTTTAGCATCGACATCATCCTTCATTCAGCCTCAATAGTTCAGTCTCAATATAAGCATATATATCCCTCCGCAGTTTGCCGGAAGTACCTGGTCGACTGTATTGAAAGATATTCTGAACAGGTCTCAGGCCAATATCCATTGTGTTACAGATTACGACGGTCTGGGGAGTTAAATGGAGTAAGATCGGAATCATGCATTTGTAGAGGCAGGCTTGGGATCCTTGGGGTACTTGTCCCAAGCATCAAGGAGGCCCAGGAAAGACTATGAGTACTCTAGTCCCCCATGTTCTTCCTCCGAGAGCTTAATGGATGCAGCGAATGAGATGTAATATTTGTCTCGTTAAGCCCAGCCGGCTGGAGCCATAGCCATGTGCTGCCCATCTCCATTGAAGTTCGGGGATTTGGACAACAAGATCCTGTCTCTCGTGGCATCTTTCACCTTTTTCTCCCAAGAAGGCATAAGCTTGGATCGATAGGTGGACCAGAGCCTCGGGAGGAACTGCACATCTTGTGCGCAGTAGTTCAAGATCGCCTCAGACAGGGGGCGCTCGTTGAACACCTGATAGCTTCCACCTTTCTCCGGGGCGAAAAGTCTAAGCCCCTTTTCCTTGGTAGCCTTCCACACCGACTTTTCGTCCCAGGCCATGGCGGCGTCCCTCTCAATGCACTTTGCCAGGCCATTGACGCACCGTCTGGAAAATCCTCTAGTTGCAAGCTCTAACAACTGGAGATCGTGTATGCCAGCGAGATTGACGCCGAAGTGGCTGTATAAAGCGTCGGAGTCGCGCCGGACATCAAAGATCACTTTTGGAACTATTTCTGACTCCAGTATGTCCTTGAGCGTGTGCCCATCTGCCCCACATGTAGTGAAAGCCAAGTCACCAAGTGTCAATACATCGACGAGGTATGTAATCCGCTTTGGTAGGAAGAAAATTTGAAGCAAGGATATGGTGCCGTGTCGAGAGAGCTTTTCTCCCTCAAGATCGATATACAGCGATGGTGTAGTACTCGGTGAGGTCAGGACCTGAAGGGAGTCAATCATGTTCGATATGGAAGATGTGGTGTCGACGACTTCAACAAATTGTTTTGTTGTGGTTCATTGGTGGCCTTCGGGAGGAAATGTCCCAGAGCGTATGAAATGTCTGCCATGGCGGTGGATGAGAGCTCTGGCTCAGGAAGAAGAGGAAAGTTGGGGGTTCTGCTAGGATGAAAATCGGCCACTTTTTCCAACCGCATAGAAATGATTTATATATACTAAGAGTGATGGAGAAAAGGGATCAGAGAAAATGACGGGATAGTGTAGGGAGGATCTCAAGAGAGACTCTTGTGCGACCCCATCGTGAAATGTCTTCCCAGCCATCCAATAAAGCCACCTTTTGTGTCGATGCCTTCATGCTTCCTCATGCGGCTGGAATGCAAGATCTTCAAGGGCTGGTCCATTTGAGCAAATTTAAATCAGTGACTGCATTAATGTACGTTGACTGCCCATGCCCATGTGGTGACGACATCTACATTCTTGGCATCTAAGATATATGATCAAAAATCACATGTCGATCCAAGCGCCGGCACCCCTCGCCAATTCATTCTCTGTCATACGTTGCGTTCATGCTTGGGCAATCGATTGCGCCCAATCACGCATACCAATGCCACCGATATCTGCGTCAGACACTATTTTAGACTTGTGTAATCTCGAGCCCTATCGCCCTCTTCTGCAGGGAGAAATCAAGTGATTGGTGCTGTGTCTGCCTGGAGAAGAGACAAAGTCTGATCTCGTTCAGGGAGGTGACCTTATGAATGTTTTGTACAATTGCCAACGCTATGTTTCTATGTGCAGAAAGCATGTGCTTGATGCATGTATGTACAGTCGCTTGACTATTACCCAAAATAAACAAACTGCCCAATATGCGGTGATGCCCTCGATGCAGTTCATACTCTCATTAGACGCCACGGCCGTGTTCCGCCTCACCTCTTTCCTCATCATCAAGTGAGTCGCGCCTCCAGGGCGGATACCTAGGGTATACTGGGTTGAGCATCAGCGGGGAAGGCTCTGAAACCACAATGCTCCCCCGCCGGTCCCGAGGTGACTCCGCCGTCTCTGGTGACACGGTGCGAGTTTCCTCCTGCTGATAGAGAGAATCAACCGACAGCCGCCTCGTCGACACCGTCCGCCACCTCCGCGGTACACTCTCTTGGGGAAAGGCCGCTGGGCCGGGACCACCGACAGGCCGGACCTCTCCCTCCCGTGACCCCGAATCCCTATTGACCTCGTACTCATCAGGTGAAGGTCGACGAACGTCCGTGTTCGCGGCCACGGGCTCGTCCTCCGTCACGGGCCCCAACTGTGTGGAGCGCTGCGACATCTCAACCAGCGTGGTGCCGTCATCGAGGACACCCTCCAGAGTGCGGCATGTGTCGAGCACGCTGTCCTGGAAAAGCTTTATGCGCCCCCGGAGCCGCCCCAGGTTCCCTCTGCTGCCGTTCCCGCTGTCCTGCGGCGTCCGGCCGCTGCTCGGGTAGGGATTGTAGTTGCTAGGTCGTCGCTGGACTGCTGCCGCGCGCCGGGCGGCGCCGGAACTCTGCTCGCGGTGGACGAAGAGCGAGCGGAATGAGACAAGACAGGCCACGATGAAGGCTTTTGAGGTCGGGTGAATTAGTCTTGAATCGTGCTCCTGTGCCGTCGTGTCCTCAGAGGTTTGTAAGGAAGAACTCACCAGTACAGAACTCTATATGGAACCAGAACCACACCCAAGGTATGTTGAATGTCTTGCCTGCGGTTGTGTCGGTAAAGACCTCGCTCAACAAAGCACCCCGGAGCACCGTCGCTACAATCGTGAACCCAACCAGAGAGAAGATGGCACCGAGGGCGAGCTTCTTGCGCATGCTTATACGCACTCCCCAAAGAATCCAAACTGGGAAGCCGATAACTAGTGCGCGGGAAAACACAACGGTTAGTATTGGTCCAATTTATAAACATTCAGAGATAAAGGTTACCAAGAGAGTACTCACTCAGTGCGTCTGTGAAAATGTCCAGAGCCACTGATACTCTGAAATACGTGAAGAACGTGTTCTCGTATCCGTGGGTTTGGCATGTTGTCAAGGTGTACTCGATGTTACCAAACAGGCACTTGAAAGTAGGCACGCCCATTGTGATACTCGCTATGCCGCACGCCAGCACGACAAATAATACAATCCACCACAAAATCCAGAAAATCTTTTCGACTCGGTGGCCCAGTCGGTAAAAGAACAAGAGGAAGTTGACCTTGATGCAGTAGAAACCGAAGATGAAAAGGATGATGCTGGACCCGCAGGCCTTGAGCATCGACTCGGTGTCCCTGAGGAAGTCCAACAGGCCCTTGATAGGGACAGTGCTGGGGTCATTGACCCAGCCCATCAGGCGGTAGATCTCGTAGGAGAAGTGCGTCGCCTGACTCTGGATTCCGGTGATGAGGCACAAGGTGGCTATCATGAGCCAATCCTCGGCAAGGAGTTTTCGGAAACAGGTCCATCGGATGTAGATGCGCGCCGCGAGGGCGACGGCGCATAACGAGTAGAGCAGCCAGGTGATGCCCTATTATCCTCAGCCATCATGTCAGTCTTTCCTCGGTGTTCTTGTCATGAATTCTGACAATGGGCCAGAGGAGGGGGTTGGGAGGGGGCTTGTGTTACCAGAAAGGTACTCTGCGAAAGCTGTGTCGCGGAGTCCTGCGATGCCATTGTACGTGCCCCGTCGGCATCCCATCACAGGACAACACCGGGCGCGGATCTCATGGGGGAAAAGAAGTCTGTGACGCGGCCTGCGTGATTTCGTAAGTGGGCGAAGGATCGATTTGTTGGGGGCCGTCTACCGTCAGATCGGGGCGGAACACGTGGGAAACCAGAACGTGGGCGCCGCCCGAAAGGACGGCGCCTCCCTCACGATCAGCGGGACACCCATGCGACCTCCGGGCCCTCGCATTCGTGGGCGGCTCAATTGCTAGGGTGACTAGGGCATGGCGAGGTGGCATCGTCGACGGGTGCGACCCGCCCATCTGGGAGTCTTTCCCGCCACAGCCTGTTTCCCACATACGGCACTGGCTTAGAATAGCCTAGGGCGGTAAGCACTATTAGGTGCCCTTGTCGGATTGTACGGTTCCTTTGCTTGGTCACTTGACTCTCAGTATTGTTTTGATTATGCAGTGCGACCCACCAGGCCTCGTCGGCATAAGCTAATGAGCCCTCTCGGACCAGTGAGGTGTGGGTTTGGGAGACACCCCTGGCTGAGGGAGGATCGCTTTTGCGCCGAAGGATTCCGGGATACCACCTACTTCAGCACTAGCCTGTGTATATATAATTGCTGCAACAATTTTTGAACCATATGAAAGCTTGTGGGTCTTTGATATAATGAGCGTCGTGCTCACTCCCTACCAGCCCGTTATCATCTATATGGAGCTCTATAGGCCCACACGGCAGATGCCATACCTAGGTAGCCTTCTCGGACTTCCTTTGCCCCACCACATTGTCGATGAAGCGAGAGCCCCAGCCATTCTGGGCGAATTCAGTGTCACATCACGACTAGCACCTGGACAATGTTGATACGTTCATGATCGCGGCATCTTGTGCATTCGAGGTCGCGGCGTGCGTGTTGGAGTTGAGACATCGAAGCCACGGATGTGTGCTGTGATGCTGTGGCGGTTCTCGAGCCTACCTCAGCCACTGGAGGAAACTCAAATATGTAGGGCCTTGCGATCAATAGCAAAACTGGCAAAGAAAATCAGTCTATAATTCATGTGGCGTCTGGTGCCACATAAAGTCGGACGCGTTGCACTCGCAAATATCGGAGCATAAAATGGATAAGCAGCGCTATGACGTTCTCGAGCCAGAAAAAGGCTCAAAACTTAGAATCCAGCTGCGGCTCACTACGAACAAGGTTCAATGTGGGCAAGTAGAGCTCCGCTTCACCCAAGCCAGCAATCTCCTTCCAGGCCTTCCACTCCCAACCTTCAATCTTGTGGGGCTCCTTCGTCTGCGTGAAATGAAATGTCAGCATCGCGTTCACTGTTTGGCAAGTGATGTCCTAGTTGCTTGAGCGTACTTCAGGCTGCTGAGACGAGTCCTCTCGCTCTGCGAGCACGTAAAGAGTCACTTCGTGTTTTTCCTCCGCCTTTTGGATATCGTTGGTGTACGCAATGATGTTCTTAGGGACGATCTTAAGTCCAGTCTCTTCGAGAACCTCTCGCTTGATGCTAGCAAAGATGTCCTCTCCGAACTCCAAGTTCCCACCTGGCAGCTCATAGAGTCCTAATTGGATGCGTGCTGTCAGAATTGCCGTTCTCATCGTCCACAGCACTCTCCTTGTAGGAGGGTATGAGAATCGATAACGAGTGTTAGCATACCTGTTCCAGTCTTGCCCTTTCTCTTTCCAATCACGATCTTTCCCTGCCCATCGGGAATGACGGCTGCGATCTCGACGTGTGGACGTTGGCCTCGCATTTTGCTCAATAGTTGATCTGGTTATGAAAATTGCGATGGCGTATAATTGTTTCTTGGCTTGAAGAGACTTCCGAAGCTGTATTCTGTAAATTGGTTCCCTACGTTGGGCAAGTCGTCTGGGAGCGCGACACATTTAAGTATTGGATCAAAGCTTGGAAGCTGTGACAACCGAATGCGAATGCTTGAGGCCTCCTCAATGTTGAAACAAGACGCGTATTTGGCTGGGGAACTTCCCCGCGATTCCCTTGCTTGGCGACATACGCTTTCGCTTGAGAAGTGCGGTGAGCGACTTGACCTCACCGTAATAAAGACGAGACAAAGCGTCTGTTGCCAAGGACCATTCGCAACGGGCAGCGTAGCAGCACTGGCCAGCCTCTTAGGCCTGTGTTAAAGCGGCGTCATGCTTTGGGCGATCGCTCCCCTGAATGGCGCAGCAAGCCGCGTCGTTTGAGAGCCGTTGCCAAGACGACGATGCGCAAGGCCAGCTTGCCGCCGCCTAGACGGACTACTTGACAAGTGGGCCTCGAGTTCACCAGAGTTGCGGACCATGAAGTTACATGTAGGGATATCTCTCAAGTCCACTCGGATACAACGATCAGGCTTGCTGGGGGCTCTACTAGTATGACGTCGTTTCTACAGTACTGACCCATAACACAAGCTTTGGCTGATGTTGTCGCAACAAAGCAGATCTACACTTGAGTCATTATAATAGCTCTGACAGAATCGCAAACCCAGAGCCGGCACACGTATCAGCGAGTTTCATGGCCAAGGAGTATAACTCTTGCATCAAGATTGATCCACGGCTGCCAACGTCCGTGGTGGGCTTTGAGAAGGGGCGATATAGGAACAGAAACAAAATCACATTAATAGAGGCGCAATAACGCTGACGGAGCGGAGGGGAAGTACAAAGATGCATCTCGTGGCGTGGGCCAGGCCAAAATGTAGCACTCTGCTCACTTGGTGACACAGCCCAGATACCTACACAGCTGAAGCCCAGGTCACTTCCGACAAGAGCAGTCGGTTTGGTTTCAAATTAAGAAACTTACCCTCACAAGAAAAGATCTCCCTTGGTGCGCCCGCCGTGACCCACATAGTATAAGATGAACAAATTGTCATTTTTCATCGAGGCAGTGACTTTCGATATGAAATCACGTACTTGGGAGACCTTTGGCTTCGACTTGATCCCAAACATGTTCCGCTTTCCTTTGATCTTGTAATCAGTTGGGGCAAAGTGATAGATGCTATTGAAAACAGCCTTCAAGCTGTTCACATCGCTTTCGCAGGAATCCATGAAGATCTTGTCATGCAAATTTGGATCGGTCCCATGCACCTCTTGCCATCTTGTGTAAATGACTTTGACCTTCTTGTAGTTCGGGGCCATCTTAAATTTGGCGAGTGGGTTCGGTGACGATGACTATGTTCTGGTGCTCGATCTTCCTGCTAAGGGATGTTGATTGGAAAAAACATGCGTAATTCCAAGAGTGTGGGCTTTCAAATGTGGTCATTTATAGATGAATGTAAACTGGCAACGGGCGTGCCAAGGTGCTTCAGCGTTGTAGTAATTGCGACTGAAAAGCTCTGAGATAGGACAATGCGAGTCCAGATATAAAAATACATATGCGTATATATGAGCAACCGTGCTTGAAACGATGTTGGCTTCGCCATCTATTTAGGCCCGGAGACCGCAACGCAGGATCATCTGGCCGACAAATGCACCACTCCCTTGATTGGGCCAGATACGCCATAATCAAAGATACGGTCATGAAATGATCCTTGTAGTGCTCTTAGCCGTGACACCATATCCCGCAACTGAGGCTGTTTGCAGAATATGAGCTGCCGGGCGATGAAACCCACTTCAGCAAGCCACCTGCACCACCCCACGCGCCACAACACACAGATCTATTCGCATTTTCGTCTACGCGTGGGATAATCTGCGGTCGTCTTCATGGCTGCATTCTACTCTCTGTATCGCATGCGAGAGACTCGCTCGTGGTCCACGAACTATATTTAGTCTCGCACACAGCCATGGAACCTCTGGAGGCCCCGTCGAACGAACCCTCACATGTCCTGAAACGCTGAAGTCAGAGTATTTAAGCACTTCAGAATGCGGCTGAAAACGAGCGTTCCAAATCTTATGCAGATAGAGGACGAAGTTAGATGTGATGAAGGCCCAGCAATTCCAGATGAGGCCAGGTTCTACTGCCGAGGCTAGTGCCCTGCAACAGTCGATCGGCCTTGACTCTAACAATCTTTGTGAGTTACGGAGAAATACCATTCATGCTTTGCGTCAGAATCTTCTCAGTCTGCGATTGCGTTTTATTTAGTTGGTACAGCAATAGTGTACATGCTGACATGATAAAAGAACAATTACAACCTTGACTGTCTGAATGAAAGCCCAGTCTCTGTTCAGAGATAGTTCCGGTAGTATTCCCCCAAATTTTGTACTGTGACACTGACACCCCATTGACTTACCGGAATTGTTAGCTTACAGCTCATCGTGTTGTGGTATTTTTGCTTGGATGTCTTGAATCTCGTAGGGGTAGAACATGTTGTCATCGCCACCCCACTGAGCTGGCAAGTCTGTTCGTTTCTCCCAGATCGCTGTGGATGCCCTCTCAGCCTTCAGCTGCTCTGAGACAGCATCCACCTCGTCCATAACACGCATGAGGTTGCGCCCCATCAAGTCCTTGACCTCTTCATCCGACCAGCCGCGGATCAGCATTTCGGTGACCTATTCGCCTTTTATCAGCCTTCGCCCTTGAGGTTACCATGTGAGGTATTCAAGGTCATTCGTTCCCACTTACCAGGTTGGGATACTTGCTAGCATCCTCCAGCCCTTTCACAGAAGCAAACATGCCGTCAAAGTCCGACCCTATCCCAACATGCTTTTTCCCAACGATCTCGGCAACATGCTCAATATGGTCTGCGAGCCTCGTGACATTCGCAGCCTCGACCGTGGGGCCCACAAACGCAGGGAAAAATACGCATTGCACGACCCCGGGGTTCTTCCCCTTCCCTGAACCGATCAGTTGGAGAAGTTCATCAGGGACATTGCGCGGATGATCGTGGAGCGCCCGCGAGACCGAATGCGTCCAGACCACCGGCGCCTTAGACAGCTCGATAGCCTGCCTCGCAGTCTCGTCGCTCGAGTGCGATAGGTCGACGAGCAGACCGAGCCGATTTAGCTCCGCGATCAGCTCCCGCCCGAGATCCGAGAGGCCGTTTCCCTCGTGGCCCGATGGGCCGATGGGCTTTCCGAACCCAGAGGAGCTGGCGAAGGCACTGTGACACATGTGCGTGAGGCTGACGTAGCGGATGCCGAGCTGCGCGAACAGACGCACCGTCGAGAGGGAATTGCCGAGGAAGTGCGTTCCCTCCATGCCGAGCAGGCTGGCGACCTTGCCGGACTCGAAGGCAGACCGGATGTCCTGCGACGAGCGGGCGTACTGGAAGTGATCTGGGTGCACAGCTAGCATCTCGTTGATGAGGTCGAGGACCTCAAGGGCATCCCGGAGGCCGTCGTTGGGGATGTTGTAGTCGGCGCCGACTTCGATGCCCAGGAAATCTGGGCATGGGGCCCAGACGGTCCAGAAGGCTGCGCCCAGGTGGCCCTTTCTGAGGCGAGGAATGTCAACATGGCCTGGGGTATAAGTCGCAAGGTCGGGAAGTATAGACTGCGGGTGACGGTCTGATAGCGTATTAGCATTAGTCATTAGTAATTAGATACATTATGACGCGCTGCATGGATGGAGGCACTCAGTGGGATAACTCACCCAGGGACCGAATGATCTGCGGAAGGTCGATATGCGTGTCGATGAGAGGACTCTCCTTCATAAGTGCCTGGGCACGCTCGTAAAGTGGCGACTCGGTCCAGTATGAATCAAATTCTTCGTCCTGGACGTCTGTGTTGACAACCGGCTTTTGCTGTTCTGCGCCGGGACTCGCTGCCACGTGGGCGATGAACCTCGGCGCAAAGACGCTGGCGGTAGCGACCGCAGCGATGACTGCTTGTCGGAGAGCCATTCCGAGATGCTATTGAACTCTTGCTGACTATCTGCAAGAAATCCTGCGTCGGAGTTGACATGACAATTCAATGTTGGGAGAAAGGCGTGGTATCCAGATGGAACTGCCCGCATCTTATCGAGGTCCCGTCCTGATGGAGGGCACTCCGAGATCGCCGCCACCATTGTCTCCGCATCTTATCTCCAGTCACTGGCATTGCCCTTGTCGGGTTACACATTTGTTGTGCACAGCCAGGTCAACGTATTACAAAAAGAAATACGCTGCCAGCTTGATAAGTATGAGCTACAAGCTGTCACGCTTATGGGAATGGCTGCAGGCCTGTCACTTACCTAGGTAACTAAATGCTATGCATGTCACCAGACCGATCCTTACTTAATTAATATCTTCTACCGCCCTGATCATTAGCATAAGCCTTTCTTTGAAAAGATCTACAAATACGCCAGCGATGCAAGTGAGCGACAGAATCACGATCCACATTACTGCGTTGCAATATCATTAGATACTGGGCAATGCCACAAGTTGACAAGCATTTGATTGCAGCGGATGTGGCACGGCACAACCGGTCTCAACCTTGGAACAGGGTCGGACGGTTAGGCAAGTACAAAGAAAGTATTGGCTTTTTGTATTCCCTTGGATCCCTCTCATACGCCGTGACAGAAACGAGTGTCCTGTAAGTAGTTTCTCCAAGTCGATATAAAGTGGCGTGTCTATCTCTAATCCGATGTCCAAAAACCAACGACAGCTCACCAAGATTTCTTAGCACATATTTCAGACCATGGATCGAGATCCAAGTCAACTCACGTCCTGTGATGATTATCATCTTGAGTGTTCACCTGATTGCCTGCTCCCTGCACGTTCGAGACCTTTTGCTCCACCAGCAGAAAGCACTCTTTGATCGCCGCCTGGCGCGAAATAGGGCTCTTCGTGTCCTCAGCCCCGACTGAATATGTCACACGGTCGTAAATATATAACTCTGTTCGCACCTGTGGCGACTCTTCCTCCTGCTGACTAACTAACGCGATTGGCGGCCTGGGATGGTCTCCATCAGAGCTAGATTCACTGTTTAGCTGAGGTCACTCTTGGGGCAGAATGAATCTTTGACCACTGCTACTGCTTTTGACGGCAGTTGGCAGGCTTCTTGGAGCAATAGGTGGTATTATCTTGGTGCAGGCATGGTGATCGATAGCGGGGAACAATAAAGAGACTTGCCCCATGTGAGTACCAGCTTGGGCATGTGTTGACCAAGTCTTAGACTTAACCATCGCAGAATGTCGGATGAGGTGCATAAGAGGAAGAGGGGGCAGGACACGATTCGACTTGTGTGATTCTTGAAAGAGGATTGATGTCGTTGAGCTCAAACCACGAGAGCATAGCCTGTAGGTATAAGACGAGATTGACAGGCAGAGCCGTCATACTCACATGCAGTATTTATAGTAGACCGCCGTCTTGCCCGCCACGGTGGACTTTCAACCTCCACCGCGAACAATCCAAGGGCTACATTAAGTCGATAAACAACTCGAAACGGGCTACTTAGCATCGGTCGCCCGACCAGCGTGCCAGCTCGTGAATGGCACGTCGACCCGCCACCACAACCGTCTACACCGGCTCATCCATTCTTATCTACATGATGAGCCGGCCCTTGCCGTCGCCATCCCGGCGTCGCGTGGTGAAGGTGCAGCTTGTACTTGCGTAGGTACGTACCTATAAATTGCGATGGTTATAGCCTCGCAGCTGCGTCCGTTGTGTACCCTGCCGAGGGCATGTCTAACCCCCTGTCAGGGAATTTCTGGATCGACCGTGGCGGGTAGAGAGAACGACGTACGCAGCATGCCATAATCTGCGGGACGGTCAGCAACGTCCTTGGACCAGGTGGCGCGCCCTCGCCTGAATTCCCCGGGGCGGATCTGCGACAGGCATTTACCTTCCAATGGGAACTTGCACTCGGAATGGATTTCTTTTCGTTAGCGGGGAAGGGGGAGTGCAATGTGTACATGGAGACACGTCTCGACACAGTCATTCGGGCTGGATTCATTGGACGTCGCAGCCGCGGGACCATCAGCCGCAAGACAGGAGTCTTTTGGGGAGTGGAATCAGCCAACTTGCAGGACGGGGTGGACGAGGAAGAATCCGTCCATATTCGCTGCGACATCAGGGGCATGCTCGCCTGATGATAGGCCTCATCGAGGTGCATAACTGGCCCGGACCGGCTTCCGCGTGCTCGCTACTGCAGCCTTCTGTACACAAACACCCGGGTGAGTCTCATATCTTCCTGTCGCGCGCGACCATACAAAATGACTTCCTGGTCGCACAGCATGAGAGAGGGTGCGAAGGGGGGCACCGGAAGGCAGGATGGCAATCCGGAGAAAGAAGCCAAGAAGGAGCCATAGGGAGATAGGCCAGGGGTTTGAGGGAGGGGGGACAGGGGAAAGAAAAGAAAGAAGGGAAGAGAATTCTAGGCACGCAAGTAGACACAGCCGGTCTTTCGAACATTCTAGGGCCCGTCCTCGAATGCAAGGACTTGCCAGGGTGATTGTGCGGTTCGTCCAGGTCCCTGTCACGTTGCACGCAATCTCGAGGCGCCCAGGTGCACGGCAGATTGTCACCTACCTTACCTACCAACCACCCACACAGCTCACTCACTCACCGAGGGACGCTTTGGGGTATGAGGCTGGCTGGCTGCTGCGCCGCCGAGACACAGGCAGGCAGGCACACACACACAAGATTAGTTCGCACACCCGCCGTCCACCGCCTGACCCGGTGACGCAGATCACTGGGGTTTCCCGCGAAAGCCGTTATCCAGAGATTTTGACAAGCTGTGCGGGTTCCTTGTCCAACGTGGCACACAAGGGTCTGAATGGAGGCTTATGTGGGTGTAATCGAGTCCGGGGAAGCATCCGCCACGCGGTGGCGGTTCGTCTATTCTCGTGTGCCCGGTCGAGGACAGCAAAATAACCGACCCTGGGCCAACATCATGCGCATGTCAACGAGGCAGACTCGGGAAGACTTTCTCGAATGCCTTCCGACAAAAGGAATTTCGGGACTGTCCGCCCATCGAGGCACGACGGAAGCAAGCCCAGGCGACAGACATGTACGTACCTCATACGCCCGCACGCACCCACTCACACATTGTGACAATTCTTCTCGGAGACACCCGAGATAGAAACCTGGAAACGATCCCGGACACTTCAAATGATGTTCCGAGGCACACACATCTAAGCCCCTACATGGACAGATCCCAGGCACTGTAGATCATGTTGCAGGGACTCAGGAATCCCTAGCACTTCAAATGATGTTGCGGGGACTCAGGAATCCCAGGCACTGTAGATCATGTTACAGGGACTCAGGAATCCCTGGCACTTCAAATGATGTTGCCGGGGAACACACATCCAACCCCCCACAGGGACGATCATGACCAAAACTTGACGCAGGCTCGAAAAAACCAGGCTACATCATCGTAATCTATACGGCTACGCGTCTGTACTAGGACACAATTTACCCCTGGTAAGCAGTTTAACCCAAATGACCGAGACAAGGACTTTGACACTTGGGGGAAAGAGCAAAAGAAGGAGAAGCTACAAGCCAGACCTGGCCACGGTGCCTTACGTGTAGATCGACCTCGATGATCTTGGGTGGAGAGTTCCAAGCAAGCCCGCATCTAGGCACGCATCTAGGCAAACACCAAGCCCACAGCCAGAGGCATAGGTACATCCATTGTCCATTGACCTAGTGGCAGGCCCCTCAGACATGTGGAGGAGGAAGCCCTGGCCCATCACATCTCAGCCCGCACATACCTACTCCATACACAGGACCGACTCCCACCAGCACGCAAAACCCACGTGCCCACCGCCGCAGATCCGCAGGCGTTGTCCGCGGCCTCAACCAGACGGTCTGCCTAGCCAGTGCGGCGCCCCGTTGCGCCCACCCACCCCCCCCGAACTTGTAGACGACCTACCCACCTGATAGGCACGTATTTACTACGATCATATTTACTACGATCTCCCAGACTTCAGGGGCGGGCAGCGTTCGGGGCTTTTTTTTTGGCCGTAATAACTAGGTCGCTCACGCACAACCGCGGCAGGCGCGGCTCCCACATATCCTGTCAGTTCACCACCACAAGGAAAGGAAAGGAAAGGTCAGGAAGGGAAGGGCTGCGTCTGCCTACCGACTCAGGTACCTAAGCGACATGCGCCATATGCACGGGGCCGCCGCCGCCTGTCCGGCAGGCAGGGCATGGCAGGGCAGGGCAGGGTAAAGAAACGGTGAGCCGTGCGTATCATTGGGGGCCGGAAATAGATAACCCATGTCGAGGGATGAATGGTTGGTTGGATCTGGTGGAACACTGTTGATGGGACAACTGACGCCAACGCGAGGTATGCCGCGGTGAAAATAAACACCGAAGAGAGAAGAGGGGGCAACTGTTTGTCGCCGGGCGATGAGCAGTGCTGCCCACATATTTTTCGAGCCCGTTTCACGTATGAGATCAATGACATCAAGTCACGGGAACAGGGTTGGTTCATCAACGACAATCAGCAGCAGCAGCAATCGGAAGGGAGGGGAAAACAGTGCTTCCAATTTGCACTATCTAATTGCGGCCGGCTAGGCAGAAGAAGAACAGAAACGAGCAGGGCCCACCAAGTCTCCCAGGCCACCATGCAAAACGCATGATCAGGATCGCTACGTATAGCAGTCCGGTCGAGTAGCCAGCTCGCTTGATGCCAGAAGCCCGTGTGTCCTCGCTGTTTCTCCTGCTAAAACTCTTGTCCCCTCTCCATTTGTTTTTATTGTTAGTTTTATGTGGTGATCTGTCAGGTTGACAGCTGCGGCATCCTCGCCCTCAGCGATTCGATGTTTTGAGCCACGAGCAGGCCCGAGTGAGCGTGGGCCTGATGCAGATGGAATAGGTAATTCGTATTGCACATCGGTCGTGTGGATGCGAGGTGAGCAGGCGTAAATGCTGTAGTTTCGTGCTCAAAATTGGCGTGCGACGCCACCATGAGTTCCAGGATTGTCGTGTCGCTGAGAAAAATGTATGCCCTCGAGGGTGACATGCTCGCTTAGCAAGTGTAAAGTGTCGTGTTATGTCGGCGAACCACAATGTCCCGCGGGTGCCACAGTCGGAGCCGAACATGTGATCCACCCCTGCAAGGCTTCAGTCGCAAGGCCAGGCGTTAGGCCTACTTGTCCTGGCACCCAGTCCGAACACCTGGGTGCTACCACCGTCGCTTCCTATCATAACACCCCCGCCATTTCATGAGTTCGTGCCGTTATAGTCGTGAAATCACGCCGGTACAGCGTCCCATGCTGCACTACCTCCTCTTTCCTCTGCCATGTTTTCGCATGGTAAACATGCTCCTGTGGGCACAGCATATAATCTCGAGGGCCACCCTTCGAATGGCACATCGAGACGAAAGTCGCCAGCCCCGTTTTGCATTTATCCCTGGCCATGCGAGCCCGTCCGTGAATGGACACCCGTCCAACTCCATAACCGGTCCCATCCGTCTCACCGCGGTGGTACTCCGGACACCGTTATATATGATGCCTCCGTTTCGCAAAACGCCAGATTCGCCGTCGAGGAGAAGCGTAAAGAAGCATAAAATCAGAGATCTAGGACCAACCCCTTCATTTTGTGGGACCCGTTGCTATTACCACGAAGCATAGACACCACGGCCTGCCCCCGTGTCCTTTCTTGCAACACAAAATGCTGTCCAAATGTCAAATATGGCCGGTGATGATGGCCAAGATGAGGACTACCCCCAACGTTCCAATGAATGCTGGTATCGTGAAAAGCGTCGTTAGTGCCGCCGCCAAGGTGTGTGAGGCTGGGGCTTTGAGAGGTGATAGCGGAGAGTGAGAAATTAGCAGGGCAGAAGGGTCCCTTCAAAGCGCGATCCGGTCTAGGATATCATCTGACTGTAAAAACCAAACAGCATAAGTCGAAGAAAAGAAAGATTCAAAAATTCCAAAGCGGAATGGTGACAGAAATAGAACATAATGACACCCCATACCCATCATACAGAGGAAGCTGGGGAGAGATTATGCCTGTGGTGCAGGTGCCGGGGGGCCTTGACCACGGCCGCCGCGCTGGCCGCCGTAGCCTTGGAATCCGCGCCCTTGGCCTTGGTAGCCTCCTCCGCGACCGCGACCGCCTGAGCCGCCGCCCCTCGGACCACCTTGACGGTTTCCTTGGTACTGGCGATGCCCTCCATTCTGGCGGTAGTCATTCTGACCCAGTGCCTGCTGGGGCTGGACCTGAGGCTGAGGTTGGAGTTGGGACTGGTAAGACGAGGCCTGTGCTTGTTGGGCCTGCTGCTGCACCTGCTGCTGCTGGGCGGGCTTCATGGGACGAGGGATAGACTCGGGGTTGTCATAAACGTAGAGGCTCTTGTCGATGGTTGATGGAATAGGCTGGATGTCAATGCCCAAGTCCTGCTCGATGTTATAGAGGTTGAAGCGGTCCTCCCAGTTAATCAGGTTGATGGCCAGGCCAAGATGGCCGTACCGGCCCGAACGGCCAATGCGGTGCAGGTACGTCTCGGCGTTCTTGGGGAAATCGAAGTTGATGACGACGTTGACAGCCTGGATATCAATTCCACGAGTGAGCAAATCGGAGCACACAAGGTTGCGGCAGACACCGTTGCGGAAGTCGTGGAAGACTCGGTTTCGGGCGGCCTGTGGCATCTTGGCGTGGCTGTAAAAGCACGAGTACCCCAGCTCGGTGATCTTCTTGGCAAGGAGCTCGACACGGTTGGTGGAGTTGCAGAAGATGATGGACTGGTTGATCTGCAGCTTGGAGAAGAGGGTGTTCAGGCAGTGAACCTTCTGCTTCTCCTCAATGAACGCATAGTACTGAGTGATACCGCGCAGCGTAAGTTCGTCCATCAGGTTGATCTCATAGGGGTTGTTCATGTGCTTGTCGGAAAAGTCCTTGACGGAGATTGGGAAGGTGGCGGAGAAGAGCATGAGCTGGCGGTCCTTGGGGTGACGTCCAAGGATCTCCTCGATAGACTGAAGGAACTCGACCGAGAGAAGCTTGTCTGCCTCGTCCATAACGAGCATGGGGCATTCGCTCAGGTCGGCGACGTTCTGTCTGGCAAGATCTGCGACTCGGCCGGGGGTGCCGACGAGGACGTGGACGGGCTCGCTGAGACGGAGGATGTCATCTCGCAGGCCGGTACCACCAGTTGTTACCATGACGTTGATGTTGAGGTGCTTGCCCAGGGTCTTGCAGACGTGTGATGTCTGCAGGGCGAGCTCTCGGGTGGGGACGAGGATGAGGCATTGGATACGGGAGACTTGAGGCTTGACCCTCTGGAGGCATGGGATGATGAAGGCGGCGGTCTTTCCTGTTCCGTTCTTTGCTCGGGCTAATATGTCACGCCCTTGGAGGGCGACGGGAATGCTCTCTTCTTGAATCGGCGAGGGCTTGTCGAAACCTGCTTCGAATATGCCCATCATCAAGTCCCGCGAAAGCTTGAAGTCTTCGAATTCGAAACCCTTGGTGTTGGTCACATCCTGACGGGCAGAAGACGGATAGTTAGCCAGATGCTCAGTGCAAAATAGATGTGTGGGCACAAGACACAAATGGTCGTTGCGGGAGCACACACCTCGGTCTGTTGTCTGTTGTCTTTTGCTGGGAGGTTCAGCTTCTGCTTCCAGTCATCTGAAGCGGCCCCATCCTGGACGTTGCTTGCGCGCAGCTTTTCGGTCAATTGGTCGACGACATTTGATTGTTCGGACATCTTGGCTGAGGAACCAAGATGGAGATATTATGCGCAGGAGAGGGGGGAGTAGTGGTGCAGGCGTGTTCACAGGTTGGAGTCGCAATGGACTGGCTCGCTGGTCGGCGAGGAAAGGGAAGAATCAAATGGGGGGTGGCTGGCGGGGAAAGTTGCGCCACGTCGCCTCAGGAAAGTCGGGGTGGGAAGAAAATGTGGGACGGCAGGAGCTGGCTGTTGCGTGGATGATGCTCAGCAGGTAAGGGCGTCGTCGATGTGGGATGAGCCGTGGTTTTGGTCGAGGTCGCTGTCGTCGTCGAGGCTTTGTGGGAGAAGAGCCGAGTCGCGAGTGGGAGAGGGAGCTCCGTTTGGGAGAGGGGGAGTGTTGTTGTGGTCAAATTGTGCGCGTGCGGGAAATGGCTTGATTCAGGTCAGCTCAATAGGCTGGTAGAGGTCGCTGGTGGTGTTGGTCGATTTGTGGTGGTCGTCTTGTTGATTTTTCGTCCCTTTTGAGGCTTGGGAGGGGGGAAGAATGTGTACAGTGGTATGGTCAGGTCGGTCGGTGGTGGTGAAGAGACACAGCGCAAGTCGAGACGTTTGGAGGTTGACGAGCAGACCGATTTTGCCAGGCCTAGGCTCCTAGCGGCTCAACGCCAGCTGCAGGCTACCAGCAGCAGAAGCAAGAGGAAGACCAGATGCCCCAGGCCAAAGACCCTAGGACAGGGGGTCCCTGACCCATGACGGCTGGTCATTGGCTGAGAGGGTGCGACGGACGAGGTACGTACCGAAGGCCTTGCCTATTTGACCCTGCGGGGTGGATACCCTTACGGTCATGGTCTGCCAAGGGCAGGGACAGTCAGACAGTCAGACAGCAGAGTACAATGTACAGTAGACAGACCTACCGCCTGCAGCCTGCAGGTCTACTGTGCAGGGCCCCAGCTGCCCAGGTGACCAGGAGGAAAGGCCTCAACCCCTCACCTCCTGCCACTCGCAGCGCCGAGGTACGTACCTGGGCACTTGGTACTGCATGGCCAGACTCGTGCCATTTCGCTGCAGCCTTTCCTGAAGGGCCATGCCAATACTCTCGACATGTCGACATCTCTTGTCTGCCTGCATCTCCACCAGCAGATCGTGCCAGCCACCCCTACCTTGCCCTACCTCAAACCCTCAAAAGCTTGAGAGTGCAAGGGACGATCGGAAGACGCGGGGCAATCCCAAGGTTCAGCCAATGATGGACCCTGATGCCGTCCACCTGGAACCCGGCGTTGGATCGGTCGGGTCTAGGCCGCTAACTCTCTCTCAGTGCAGCGTATCTCCGACGTCGTCTGATGCTGGGCGTTGACTGCATTTGGTTGCCCAAGTTATCAACTCCTCCCACGAGACCACACTCATGCCCCCAAATACCCGCGAGTAGAACAGAACCAGCAGCCACGATGCTTCCTGAGCGGCTGGTCCCTCCCTCAAGCCCACCATGCTCTTGAAGAAACCCACGATCGCGCTGTGTTCCAGCGGCAGCCTCTCCTCGGCCCTGTCTCTCCCCGCAGCCGCATCTATAACGTCATCGATTGGCCCGTCTTCAACATCGGCCTCGACATCACCAAAAACGTCGCCGACGCCAACAACTACCTCTCCTATTCGGCCACTGCGCAGGATAAAACCATGCACGACGACCCAATGGCGCTCGTCACGGCCGTATGCCACCGTCCGAGACGAACCTCCCCGCAACGATGACGACGCCGCCTCCCCGACATGGCCCCATTCCAAGAACCCGACCCCCTACGAGATCTTCGACCAGGCCAAGTCCACCCCTTACAACAAGAAGACCTTCTACCAGCTGGTCAAGCTCTACCACCCAGACCGCCACGCCCACACCTCCAGCCTCAGCGGGTCCATGACCCAAAAGGCAAAACTCGAGCGCTACCGCCTCGTCGTCGCCGCCAACGACATCCTCTCGGACCCGGCCAAGCGGCGCGCCTACGACCTGTACGGCGCAGGCTGGGGCGGCGTCTCGGACATGTCCAACACGGCCTACCGCGAGGCCGACCGCGCGTGGCGCGCCCAGGCCGGCACCGCCGCCCACAATGCCACCTGGGAGGACTGGGAGCGCTGGCACTGGGAGCAGAACAGCCGCCGCGACGGCCCCGCCGGAAGGAGGTCCGAGCCCCGCTACATGAGCAACGGCCTGTTCGTCATGACCATCTGCGTGTTCGTGGTCCTCGGCGGCTGGGGCCAGGCCACGCGGGCCGGCAACCACGGCATGTACCTGGTTGAGATGCAGGAGAAGAAGGATGTCCACATCAGCGAGGAGATGTGGCGGCGGAGGAGGGAGAAGGCGATGCTTACCCGGGAGGATAGGGTGGAGAATTTCCTGAGGTCGAGGGAGGGGTGGGATACTGCTATTAATGACTCCCATTCGCCCAAAGATTGACCATGCATTAGCAAAATGAAAGCAAATATTTCCCTCATTGATGCTGCCTTTGCTATGCCTAAGTGATGCCAATATCAAAGAGCTTCTTGCTTGAGTTGGCCTTGGCAAGGGATGCCTGTCGTGGTAGCTGGGTAGACTTGTCATGTTGAGTGTGTCTGCACCATCACAGCCTGTTCCAGCAATGCCACCACTGTGCGAGCATGCACATTCGTAGAGTACTGCTTGCTTGGGAAAACCTGGCCGTGGATGTCTGCTTCACTCAGGCAAATCGACGTAGTATGTGACAAGGCTGACCCGTCGTGTGTGGCCTGAGACTACACATGAGGAAGCCCGGATCAGGGACAGCACCATCATCGTGAGCTGATATTCTGTTGTGTGGATTTTGGATTCGTACTAGAGTGGTCTGTAAGCAATTTTTAGCCTGACACGCAAGTACAGAGGGACAAGGTGAGGTATCGTCAATGAGTTCCGAACCCGAGGCAGTGAGCCGAGTTGTGCCTTCCCAAAACGCAGAGGGTCCACCCCCCTGCCGAGAACTTCCCTCTCCCCAACTGGAAATTCCTTTTTGGCCTGTCTGACCCTTATCAAATCCGAAGTGGTTCGTCTTCTGCACACAAAGACCAAGTATCAGCCGGCACAACACCACAACCAACCTTTGGTAAGCGTGCTTGCTACACTGACGATGCCACGCAGCCGGCTTCTCTCCCTGCTAGGCCTGTCGATGGCCTCACACAGAGACACAGCCCAAGTCGACGACTAAGCAGCTACAGCGACAAAGCTGAGTCGCCTGTGAAGCTGCTGTCAAGTCGCCACTGGCCAAGGCAGCGGTCAGCCGGCTCGTGAGACCAAGCCCAATCGCTTCAGACGCCATCACCACCACGCACTCCCAGGCAACGGGCGACCTTCTCAGAGGACTGCTCGAGAGGGCACCACCACGGCACTCGGCAACGTGATCAAAAGAGCGCTTCCGAGAGCATCACCAAGCCTCACGTCTAGGCTGCGTGGATGAGACAGCTGTGACAGCTTCAACTGCCCACGTCCGAGCTACACCATCCCCACGATGTGGCGAACACAGTGTCTCGTCGGGATGACGGCTGTAAACCCATCCCGCAAGCCCAAATATGGCCTTGAAACGTTGAGAGCGACGGTGCGACTCACACTGCCAGCATCTATGGCCTTCCAAGCAGCAGCCATCAGGGAAGCAAGGCATGAGTGCTCTCATCCGCGAAACGGGGCCCGTGGCCCCACGCCTAGGTAGCGCTCTTCAGATTTATCGAGGCCCTGGGCTCTCAAACGCCATCGATTTCGGGTGCGGATTCTGTTTCTGTATGGAGTGCTCGCAGCCATCTGCAATGCTGTCTCGCTTTCAAGATTGAAGAATCATTACTCCGTCTCTCAGTCTAGACGATGGGTCGCTGGACAGCACTGCAAGCCTGCTCGCTCAGTGTTGCGGACTATGCAGCTCGACAGGCCTTGGGCTGCCTGATCATCTCGCCACACCTGGCTTCTGGGGCACATGACTCTAAGGCGAGGCTATGATGCCTGCGACGTTCGTTTTGCTCCCCAAGCTACCACAGGATGACATGGACACAGCCATCTTGACTGCTCAAGGAGAGCTCAGGGCCCCTGGCGACGCAGGTGCAATGATTTGCTGGGCGGACTGGCTTGCGCTTTGGGGCCTTTCGAAAGTGTACACCAGAAATTAGCATGGTCAAGACCCAACGGACCACGATGTCAGAAACGTACCAGGAGGACACGCGCCAGATCTAAAGCTCGGCTGATGAGTCGTGCTAAATGAAGGAGATGCTCAAGGACTGGATGGCATGGCCGGCTGCTGGGCGACTCACATTTGCTGTTGTAACCCAAGCTGGAAGCATTTCCAAAGATCGGGCACCTGCTGCGAGCGTCGTTGAACTGCTCATGGAACTGGCAGGCATATGAGGGAAACGCGGAGTCCTAAAAAGGTCCGGCATCTCTTGCGTCAGTAAGCCGTTGCAATTCGGACTTGGTCAAAGGTTGGCCAGACATTCCCGCGCTCACTGGTCTCTCTGTCAACTGACCGTGGCAAGCCCCGAGGACCTCCTAATCACCATCTCACGACTGCCAATTGTTCAGCAGGTCCAACTTTGGGCCCCAGCTAGCCTCGACGCAACTTCCATTCATCCTGCCACTTGTTCTCAATCGACAGCTCAACTGGATCGGGGCCCTTCTGACAGCTCCATTCCCTCTTACTGGGGACCAGCTGCTGGAAGGAGATCCTGCCAACCCATCCGGCCAAACCCAAAGCTGTTCAACCCTCTTTTACGCCTTCTTCCACCGCCTTCTTCTGTCACTTGTTCTACCATCTCATCCACTCACCAGCCCATCATTTATCCCCACGTCAGGCAGCGATTTAAGCATCCTTCAAACGTTCCAGGCTGCAGACAATTTCACGGACACTTCCTCTCCCTCTCATCAGTCTCCTTCCTCCCTTCTTGATCAACACGATCCTACTCCTCACCGGATTTCTTCCTTGTCCCCCATCAAACACCCACCCTCGACTTCTTTACCCAGTTCTGGTCCTGTTAAGAAACGCGACAAGTTAGAGCCCCGAGTACTCCTTCGGCCTGGGAGCTCGAAGGTTCTCACCAACCACTGACTTCGAAGCCCGCAGAGGCTTCCAAACCGTTGAGTAAGTGTCGCCTCTTCTCAACGAAGGTATGACCTCACTGTCACTGGTGATTGACGCGTTCTCCCCCTTTTACCTCACCCGCAGCCAAGCATTCAACCAGGCAAACAGTTCGCGACACGAACAATCATCTTCCAACCCGACAACTTCCCATCAAATTCACTACACCATCCGCCAAAGACTGACATTTCGAACCAAGTCCCATTGGTATTCTCACCCATGAACTGCCGTTGAGCGCAGTCCGCAGTGAAGCTCCATCTCCATCCTTAAAAAGTTGTCTCTCTTGGCATCACCTCACTCCCATTCACCCCCGGCCGAAGCTGTGGCTTGATGACCAACACAATTCCCCCAACGTTCCCAATTACAAAACTCACCTATTCACCATGGCGCCTCCGTCCGTCAACAGGATGAACGCCCATATGAAGGGGTATGCTTCGGGATGGGAGTCTCCCATCGCACCCAAAAAGGTGACCAAGCCTGTCCGGGAGCCCAAAAAGCCGAAGATGAGGCACTTCCCCGAGTTCCCCACCGAGATTCAGCAAATGATCTGGCGCGAGGCTATGCCAAAGCCAGCTTGCCACACTCTCAGGTTCCTACAAACAAAGACGACAGAAAAGACCACGATGGAAGTCGTCGCCAAATCAAACTTCCGTGACACTTCATCATGGCGCTACTGGAAGTCGTTGTTGTACTGCGGCCGCTACAAGCAACCTATGGGTGAGCCCGATGCCGATGAGATAGCGAAGAAGAAGAAAACCAGGAAGGTGGGAGGTCAAAAGCCAAAGGCTAAGAAGTCAAAGACCGAGAAGCCAAATCTTGAGGGGTCTGACCTCGAGAAATTCAATCAGGAGAAAGAAAACCTGCAACCCCCATCCGAGTCAGATATTGAGGAGGGAACCCTCAAGCCAGACGTCGAAAAGTCTCACGAGGCGTTTTCCAAGCTTGCCAACCTCAGCTTTCAAGCTGGATTCCGAAGGTCCATGCTTCAATTGGTAAAGATCACCTCAAAGAGAGAAAAAGGCAAGCAAGAGGATGCGGCGATTGACGCCGAAACTGACCTGGTCATCCTCGAATTCAACCGTGGTGAGAGTGCTCGTCCGAACTCCTGGTTCGAGCACACCGGACTGGGAAAGTTGGCCATCCACGACATCCGAATTCAGACGAGGGACTTGAAGCGAGTGGCAGTGTACTACAAGAAAACACATGCCAACGCCGATAAACGCGGGCCCTTCCAGTGCTGGTGTCAAAACCCAGGATTGCTGCGGTGCAACGACCACAAGGCCTGCCCTATGGAGCAGGCTTGTTTCTTGGACTGCTTTGCCAGCCTGGAGGAGTTCTACCACGTGGTTGAGATTCTGGGGAAGAAGGCGGCAGATTGGCTCGACGACTACAGAAGTCAGTATATATGCCCATGGCCTGGTTGAACCTTGCTGACATTCTCACATAGAATACGCCCGCATGTGTGACTATAATCTCAAAACTTTCCCAAACGGGCGTCAGAAGGGCTCCAGTATCACGCTAGCACATTTTTACGACCAGAAGTATGAGTACATTCAGCTCCCTCCGATGCATATGCTCAAGTTCATCGACCGGTGCGTCAGAAGACTGGTGCCTTTCGAGGCCCACCAACAATCGCGCGACTGTCTTCAGAAGGTTCTCAACATCTACAAGGGCATGACGGGCAAGGATGATTTCAACACCCCGTTGCAGCAGCGGACGAAGGTGAAGTTTGGCGTTCTGTTTGCTATCAAGCGCGACGATATCGAGCACGACGACGAGACCAAGGACTAAGGGCGGGTGTGACGGGTGGAATGCAGCGTTCGGCCGTTTTTGAACGGAGCCTCATTTTGACGGATTGACATTGATGTTATCTTCTGCGGGGCCCAGTGTCTACATGGGCCACACTTTTGAGGTTTCTGATTTGGACCTCCCACATGCAACATGGGAAAAGAAACGACGGGGAGTTGGAGAAGGGCGCGCCGACTGCGCAAAATTGCATCCTGTGGGGCTTCAGATAGGGAGATGAATGGTTTGCTCTCTTGGCGTCTCCTCAGGATTGGGGAAGAAAAGTCACTGTTGGTTTTGATATTTTTGTTTTTGGTCGATCGGCCTAGGAACAGCCACGGCTTTGAAGGGCACGCCGTAATCTGGAGGAGAGGGGCGTGCCTACATTCTCCGTTCTCATCAGTTTCAGTAGGTGACCACAATGACAATTGCGCTGAATTTTTTTTTTTTTTTTTGGCTGCATCACCAGATCCCGTCTGCAATTGTATAGCTGTTCTAGGTTAAATGCCCCTTGTATGTGGGTTATCATGAGGCCCTCGCTCTGCCTTAGACCGGCCCAATCGGCTCCGATGTCGCCAAGCCGCTGCGGCCGTCCGCCGGAGATATCGGCACGGCAGCCCACTCAACGGCCTCGCCTCGCCTCACCTCTTCGTGTACCTGCATCATGCACGGCTACCACATCTAGGTTTCCCATCACGATGAGTCTGATCATGGCTGGCTCATTCAACCGCTTTTTAACAGACGTGGCTGGTCTGCTCGACATCGCCGGCGACGCACTCACAGCCACAAAACTGGTGACTATTTCACCCACTCTACGCCTGCCCTGTTCCATGCCAGCCCATATCCTGACCTGGACTGAACCAATGCTAACATATTTCACAGGCACTCTGGAACTCACGGGAGAAAACAATACGGTCATGGATCCTCGTGCCCACAGGCATCCTCGTCATCCTCGTCGCCTGCTTCGGCGTCGACACCCTCTTCAAGCACGTCTCGGTCTCGTTCCCGGCCTCGGTGGCATGCATGCTGCTGCTGTTCGCGGGCCTGTGGCTGAGTGAGCTTGTCATCGGGGCCAATCGCACGCGTCGTGCTGTTTCTGTCATTGATGTTCCTGTGAGCACTGAACCTACCCGCCCGTCACTTGGTTGGATTCTGGTGGGAATGGCGGGCTGATGGTGTCGTGGACAGGCTGGGTGGTCGCTGCGCTGGATCAGCATCCTCTTCACGCCGACCTTCATTACGCTCCCTCTCAGTCCACCAATCAGCGCGGCTGAGGTTGGCAAGATCATCGCGGTGTTTGGTACGTCAATAATGAGCACTCGAGCATCATCACCACGCAACTCACTGACCACGACCATCCTCGCCCAGCCGTCGGCTTCGTCATCATGTTCGTCGGCACAGCCTACATGACCCGAGGCCTTCAACTCCTCACAGGCTCCCACAAGAAAGCCCAAGCAACGCGAGCCGAAGAGCTCGGCCCGCAGGATGACGAGATCGACCTGACGAGGACGCCTCCTCCGCAAGATGACCCCTCAATGTCCACAGGCGTCTCGGCGCAGGCGTCGGCCATCGCCCTCGACGATCTCGCCCCACCAGACCAGTCCCACGGGCCAAACCACATCCAACCTGTCGCCGAGCACGGCGGCGGGGCGCCCAGGACCAGCGGCAACAACAACACACCGCCCCAGCTCCCCTCGCCCGCGAGTAGTCCTCCTCCTCCGCCCTTGCCGCCACAGACACCGCCCGCCCCGCCGCGGGCCCGGCTCTGGGCGGCTATAATACAGGGCCACCTCGACACGATCACGTACCTTGTTTTGTTGCTGTTCATCGGGCTGCCCGTATACTACGCCACGGGGTACGCCATGCCCCTCCAGCTAACCCTCACAGTGCTGATGTACTTCGCCGCGCTGTCGCTCCCGCCCAAGTGGAAACAGGTGCTCCACCCCGTGATCGTGTCGGCGCTCCTCACCGTTCTAGGCATCTGGGCTTTTGGGGTCATTCACGGCCAGCAACTGAAACCCGTCCTGGAGGAATACACGACAGGGAACAAATACCTCCAGCTCTGGCAGCACGCCACCACCGTCGGCAAAGGGGAGGGGGAGGCAAGGATGCCAGGCGCAGGCGACATCCTCTCCACCGTCCTCGACGCCTCGATCGTGAGTCTTGCGCTCCCGATGTACCAGTACCGCCGCGAGCTGGTCGAGCACTTCGCCGCTATTATTGTCCCGAACGTGGTCCTCAGTATCGGCAGCCTGTACGCGTACCCGAGTATATGTGTTGCCATAGGGATCTCGGCGACCCGGAGCTTGTCCTTTGCGAGCCGCAGCCTGACCCTCGCGCTGGCGATCCCCGCGACTGCGAATCTCGGCGGCGACGAGAGGACCGTTGCTGCGGTGGCTATCATGAGCGGCGTCGTGGGCGCGCTTGTTGGGGGGCGGGTGTTGGGGTTGCTTCGGATCCCGGAGGGTGAGTGGACTCTTTTCCTCCCTATATTCCCTTGCGCACGTGTGTGCAGTTTTGATCCAAGGTTGACTTGATGCGTTTGTGTTTAGATGACTACGTCACCCGCGGCGTGACGCTGGGCGCCAATTCTTCTGCAGTGGCCACGGCGTTGCTGCTGCGGACGGATCCTCGGGCTGCTGCGCTGTCGAGCCTGTCAATGAGCCTATTTGGGACGATCACTGTGCTGTTTACGTCGATACCGCCTATTGCGAATGCTGTCAGGTCGCTGGTTGGCCTGTGACCCGGCACTGATTAAATGTGAAGCTGGGGGGTGACGATGCTCCCGTAGATTACGAGTACAAATGCTCGAAAATGAGTAATATTATTCTCGTTTACACTTTGCAAATCATTCAAGTCGTGTGGTGAAGCTTGATAATATAATCATGCCCGGGGCTAGTTATGGCCTATCATCCGACGGGTTTCTGGACGTCGTTGTCATACAATCACCTGGGCAGTCACGACGGTGAGGCAGTCAATGATCGAACCAGAATTTGCGCTTGATTTGCAGTGACAGTCACTCGAGTGCACAAATGTCTGAATCTACGAGCACATGATTGAGCTGTGCCCCCCCCCCCCTCTTCCCTGTTCTGCTGGTCGCGATAGTAAGGTTATGTAGGGCGCATCAATCCCAAGGGCCTGGTTTTCTTGCAGGCAGTGAGTGCAGGGGGTCCAACTCGAGCAGTGCTACTGTGTGCCTGTACTGCATTTGAGGGATGTGCACTGAGCGTGGGGATGCATAATTGTCAAACAAGGCTCTGAAACAGATGGGTAGAGGCAAATGAACGAAGGCATTTGATCAAAAGGTCAAGAATCGACTCGTGGAAGGAAGTCGACGGCTAGTAGCGGGCAGCACTTGCCGACGGATGACGGATGGCGGCTCGGGGCTTAGAGTCAGGGACGGGCCGGAGCGTATGTAATCTCGGGATTTAGGTTGACGCGGTTAAAAAAAAAAAAAGGCTAATCAATGTCAAGCGCTGCTAGTGAGGACGGACCGTTTGTAGACACGCAGGACTGTCACAGACGCAGGGTCTCATTCTGCCAGTGAGTCACTGGTTTGCAAACGAGTGAAGGCATCACAGTGGCCCGAGCAACGGGACCACCTGGACCAAACGTCGATACATCACATCACCAGCCACACGAGAATGGAGATGGCAGATCTCAGCCACAATCGGCCGTGGCTCGAGCCACCCCCGTTCATTTTCGACGACATCAGAACCGTGTCTCGCCACGGCCATGGGCGATAGCGCTGGTTCTCAAAACCAAGGCCGCTCACACCCCCCGAATCTGCCCAGTCTGCTTCGACCAGACCAAAGCCTGACCCCACCCCCGCCTGCGACAACTCTTTATGTCTCCAAGAAGCAAGAGGAGACGCACAGGAGACCGCTGCCATGGTACAGGCTGTGGCCAGCCCGATTGTGGCGACTGCCACCCACGACAAGATGAGCATCAGGACCCGGCACCAGGGCCTGCGCCGTCTTCCCCGTCTTCCCCGCCGACTCAGGCCCCGTCCCCGGGCCTGGCGGCCATGATAGCCGCCCTGGAGGAGAAGGCCCTGCGCGACCTGCTGCTGCAGAGCGCCGCCTCCAGCCAGGAGATCCAGCGTTCCATCAAGGACGCCTACCACCGCCAGGTCTCAAGGCCACAGCCCCCGCCGCTGCTGCCCCAGCCGCTGCTCACCTCCCACCTGATGATGCAGCAGGCCGCAGCCCAAGCAGCAGCAGCAGCAGCAGCAGCCGCCTCCGCCAACAACAACAACAACATCAACACCACACGCTCCGGCAGCATCACCAGCACCACCGGCACCACCACGCGCCTCCCTGCCGTCACCGCCGCCTCCTCTCCTACCCTCACCACCCCCACCCCCTCCTCCACCACGCTGTCGTCGCACCACCAGCAGATGCAGATGATGAGGCCCGTCACCAACTTTGACCACTACTCCAAGTCAGCCTGGCACGCCCTCAACGACCGCTCCCTGCTCTCCCTCAGCGGCAGCAGGCAGTACACCATGGCCGGCGACGTCTACGGCGACGTGTGCGACTGCGTCAACGCCATCGACGAGATGACGCGCGACGACTCCCCGCTGGGCACCAAGCAGAACGCCATCGAGACCCTGCGCAAGATCGCAAAGTCGGTCATCCTCGCCACCGACACCGTCGGCTACGAGGTCCGCAAGGAGCTGCAGCATGACTCGCACATCTCCGACGTCATGGTCCGCGTCGCCGAGAGCATGAGCCCCGAGGAGAGGCTGCGGACCGGCCGCAGGGCCGACGCCAAGGGCTCCCTCGTCAGCAAGCTTGAGTGGGTTAGGGACGAGGCCGAGGGCTACTGTCTCAAGGACTCGGAGGGGTTTGCGAGGGTGCTGGAGCTGCTCAGGTCGGGGTTTGCGTCTTCGGGCGGCAGCTCCGCGGCCCCTGTTGACCTCACCAGCTAGGTAGACGTTTGTGAGGGCCTGTCAGGGGTGATTGTAGCTTCGGCGTGATTAGACCGCCACAGATACCGCCACGTTGGCCCGGGCATGTTGGCGCCACCGGGGGCAGTGTTTACTTGCATCATGTCCGAGGACCTCTGCATTCGGTCGGGTGCTTCGGGATGAGGCACCGCCGTTTCATTCCGTAACGGCAACGGCGAAATGGAGTCTTGGGGGAGTGGGTAGACCAGATCTGCATTCTATAGAATTCATTCAAGGCGTTTCTCCCATGGAGCTTTCGCCTCATTCATGTCCCGTCCCATGGGTCCCGTCCCATGGGTCCCGTCTGATATAACCTCCCCTCCCAAGCAGCCTTTCGTCCGACAGCGCCACATCGAGGTGACTGGGTTCTGCCGGCAGGGCTACCAAAGTAACCGACTTGGACCATTCAGTGGGCAAGCGTGTGGTCGTAGCCTCGTGCCTCTGGGCGAATATCTCATATTCCCGGATTGCAGAGTCAATGTATTCAGTGAAAGGGATCCTCACGAGTGTTGACTATGATGACAGAGCGGATCTCACCTTACATCCCAAGTGCATGCTATGGTGAAGCCATGAGGCTATGTGGCAGTAATTGAGAAAATGAGGAACATTGCATGGTACTGGATTTGGGCATGGTAAAGACAATGAGCAGAGCTTTATGCTTGGGGCAAACCAGCCAGAAACAACACACACCTGCTGTATGTCTTTCATGGTATCTATCCGAGCCATCATCCCCAAGATAGGCCACAAAGAGTCATGCGGCGCCCAAAGTAGCTTTGTATGCCAAGTCGCAATGAACAGACAGTCATCAATCTGCAGATATCTGGCGGGTGTTCTTCCTAGCAAGTGAACTCCAGGCTGGAAGATCCCCGTTCACGAGTGTTGTGCCTGGTAAGTCCGCCTTTCCCAGAACACGACTCCCAGACCACGACACTCGCAAGTTGGAATTAGACCAAGCCGTGCCGACTAAGCGAGGCGAAAACCAGGTTTGAAGCTGGGAACCCGCCCAAGTCACAGTTTGGCTTCCTTCCTGCCCACCCAGCTGCAACACCTTGCGGTTCTCAACCACCCCCTTCGGTCACCCAGCTCCCGAGCGCACAAATCCCCTCGAATTTGCCCACCAATTACTATACTATCTCTCCAGTGAGTTTATATCGAAAATTTGAGGCATAGGACCCCTTGCTCCATTTTGCACGCATGAGCCTAATGCTGTTGGGCCCCAGGCCTTCGCAGCATCAACCATCGCCGACGACCAAACTCAACACGACCAGCCAGGCACGGCCAACACTTGAAGATGGCCATCCACAGCCCCGATGACATTGGTGAAGCGGATAGGTGTACACTTCGCGACCTGGCAAAGAAGAAGCTAACACCGGAACTGTGCGAGCCTTTCCTCCGCCACCTCGACGAGTTCCACGCCACGGGTGTCGCTGGTCCGGCCAACCCTATCAACGTGTTTCCCAAGTTGCGGCGTCTCAGTAAACACAAGTGCCCCCAAGAGGTTAAGAAGGGCGTCGGAAAGGCTTTACTGGAGAACAAGACTCCGGTCAACGTCTTCTTCGATTGCCTCGACAGCCCCGAAAATTTCGAGAAGGTTTCTTATGACAGAGATGATACCATTAAACTCATGTTCAAGCTCGCATGCTTGCATGCTTTCGAATCCTTCAATGCCCTAACCATCGCCCATGGAAGGGAGGAGATGATCGAAGCATTCCAGGATCCAATCTTGGACAAGCTCTTCCTCTTCGCGGATCGAGCAGACCGTCACAAGAAAACCGACAACCAACAGGGGTTCTCGATGCTTGTTCTCGAAGAGCTCCTTTCCATCGGGTCGACAATCCGACGAGTTGTCTGCGCAGAATGCTCCACCGAGCTCACCATCCACCAGACTCTCAGCACTACCAAGGCTTTCATGCGTGCCACCAAGGCCGACATGGAGAAGCTTGGCATCGAGTGCCACAACAAGGCCTGCCCCATCTACACCGAGAAAGTGCTGCCCGACACAATTGACCCGCAGAGATACCCTGCTTACAATGAGAACACACGCCGGCTTTTGGGGTATCTTAGCTGGCTGTCTCGCGGTCGAAAGGACTCTGAGTGCTGCCCCGTCACCAAGTTTTGGGACACCGGCGACCATCCTCCGGACCTTGGGAGTCAGCCTGATCCCAATCCTGGCTGGCTTCCCCACGGCCTCATCCAAGAGTGCTGGAGATTTGGCCAACAGCTCCGTCCGGAGCTGGGGAGCCCTGATCTCGATTTGAGCCGCCTTCCCCTTGGCCTCGTCTACTCCCACCGCCTAGAATCTTGCCTGGATACCAAGAATCTTTTCCGTCGCGCATGTCTATTCAGCATCGCACTCAAGCAGTTTATTGTGACGAATGTTGGAACATCTGTGCCAATCTGTAGTGTGAAGGTGGAAGATGGCATAAACAAGGCGACGTTGGGCCGTATCAGACTCCCATTGGAGCGTTGTCTATATGCCGGCATCGATCCGGACCTGGACCTTTCTCTGCCGGAAGTGCAGGGGGCTCTGCATGCCTTCTGCTGCTACGAGATGGTTAGTACGGCGAAGGTGCTCTTCGAGTATTTCTTCCTCGGTGAGTGGAATCCTTGCAATGATAGAGTGCGGTCAGCGCCAATCCTTGACTATTAGCTGACTCTGCTCCGCCGGTAAAAGACTCGGGCGCAAAGATAGAGTTCATGCACTCTGTGCCAAAGAACGTCCACACTCCGTCGGTCAAAATGAAAAACGGCTGGCCCGAATCGAACATGATCCCAGTCCACACCGTCGCCGTGCTCACGACCAAATCCGGACTCGAGTACGTCCTCGACCCGACCGGCTCGCAGTACGGCTGGAAAGAAATCTTCGCGCCTCTGGAAATTTATGCTCGGTGCCGTGTGGACCACAAGGTCGGCGCCGAGGAGTTTGTCCCGCTTGGTCCCAACCAGACACCTGCGGACGAGACTCGAATGCCTCAAGATAAAGAGGAGCGCAATCGCTGGGCAAGAAGATGCGTGGCGGAGTATGCTCTGAACCAGGTGAAGGGCCGTGTCCCCAATGGGGATCTCAGAGGCGTCATCGATCTTCCGCAGGATGAGTTCGAGAGGTTCTGCCGGACCCTTGACAATCACTTGACGGTAGATATGGGCTTGTATTCGAAGCACACTGCTTTTTGAAAGGAAGGGAGCCACCGCTGAGTAAGCTTGTGCTCTAAATGGGTGTCAGGTCACTTCGCAGAAATCATCGATACAAGATGCCGGCACCGCCATTGAAGGGGGTGGAAAAGCTTGGAGTTTTCAGATGGAGTGGCCTAGAAGAAGCATCACATGGATTTTCCTGCACCAGAGCCATCCATGGATGGTACGCCAGGCAATATGCTCCCACATCATGACTCTCCGCGGATGTCCCGAAACCAAAGAAAGCCATATGAAAGCCATGGCAACATCAAATACATTCAAAAGCGGACTTATATACTATGAGAAGGGCAGGGACGAGGAGACAACTGGGCTGACAGAAGAGGCACCTGGGGTCGTTTGGCAGGCTTAGTACATGACATAGAAGAAAAGATGCACACTGCCCAGGAATGAAGACTCCCTGAGGAACTGATCACATAGATGGTAGACATGATTCGTTCGATTATGAGGCATTCTGGAAATCACCAGGGTACAAACAAATCACATCTTTGCTGTTCATGCCTTGAGAAACATACACCCAGAGCATCATCCTTTCGGCAGTATACAAAGCGCCATGTATGGGCTAGATGAGCTTGACCTGTAAGGTAGTAGTCCATAGACATTCATCACTTCAAGTTGTGAGTACTGACAGAGAGACCATTCATGACCCATTACAAGCCCGCACACCCCCCGTCCATGGGCAGAGAGATGGGTACATCTAGATGTCGCTTTGTTGGCTAAGCACCGTCGTCTTCAGGGCAAGAAGTCTGTGCCGACTAAGCAGTAGGCACAAAACTGATGTGGAAAACAGAAAACCATCTGAACGACGTTTTGTTTTCTTCTTGGCTGTCTTTTTTCTTCCTGCGAATTTCTTCCGTTCCTCAACCATCTTTACATATACGAATCCTCAACGCAACGCAACAAGGCCATAACTTGGGGAATTCTTCCGTCAACGACAGACGCAGCTTTCAGGTGAGTCAACCAGATCGTTACCCTCACGGGGTTGTTTACCTGCCTTGGAAGCATCCCTCTGACACCTCTGGCTACCAAAGAACCCACACTCATCGCGGTAAACAACAGCCACGACACACCACCAGGACGACGAGACCATGAGCAACTCCACATTCGACAACATCATGCAGAGGCTCTATAAGAGCACCAAGAACGGGCTGCAACCGAGCGATATCCTCAAGGCCGCTCTACGCACAACGCTCACCGGTCCTGGTGGCGTTGAGGCAGCTTGCGAGACGTTACTGAAAGTGGAGAAGGTGTCCAAGATGGACTACACCGATGAGCTCAAGGTTTGGGCGGCCAACGCGATCGTGGACGGGGAAGATCTGGTCGACATTTACTTTTCCACCCTCCCCACTCCGGAGCAGCATGAGTCCATCGTTATCGGTGGCTTCAAGGCTGTGCACAAGGCATACTTGTATGCGTACTCCATCCTTGGTATCCTGATCGTAGCCCACGGTATGGGTTGGGTTCGGGAAAGGAGCCAAGAAGACCCCATCCTGGCATATCTCTCTCGATGCGTCGCCGATACAGCTGCTGCCATCTCCAATGGTGACCGCAGCTGTTTGGGATCGGGGATGTATACATATCTCTTGGGCCTCGTGTGGGAGACTGGCATTGCGCAAAAGAGAACAGGTACCAGCAAGTACAGCAGGCGCACCCAGAACCTGCTCAACTATTTTGGTTGGGTAGTCCTCGGCCGCAAAGATATTACCTGCCTCGTCAAGAAGCCATTCGAAAGACTGCGTCGCATAAAGCCAAGGATTGCCCCGAATGAAGATCTGAGCCGTCTGCCAGCGCTGGAGAAACTACCTGAAGATGACGCAGAGAAGTTCTCGCGGCTCGCTTGCCTCTTTCAGATCGCTTTCAACCAGTTTCAGAGATCTACCTGGTACGACACCGATTATTTCGTGTTGCTGTCTGATGGTGTTGTGAGCGTCAAGACCGGCATGGATGGGGATCGTGATAGGGACTTCGAGAGCTTGGGGGCGGCCCAGTATTTGGACCTCACACGGCCAGTGGCGCAGGCAGTGCTTCATTACTGTGCCTGCTCCGACCCTGGGCACTCAGCAAACTGCCTCATAGAGTTTTTCTTCCGCGGTAAGTCGGTATCCCCATTCTTGGACACATGCACATAAAAAATAGTAAACTTGGTAAAGAAGTACGCTAACTGTGTCCTCGATCATAGAATTCTGCAGCGCAATCGACTTCGTGACCTTTAGACTTAGGAACGCTAAGACTCCTATGATGGTGCACAATTGCAGTTCCATGAGCTTTAACATGAATCCGGAGCACACGATCGCGAGGCTCACGACTCTTAAAGGGTTCATGTTCGCTCTCGACCCTTCTGCACCCCAATATGGGTGGATTGAGATACTGGCACCGTACACCACGTATAAAGCGTGTCGAATCGATCATGTTACCAGTATCGAGACGCGTGGACCCTTGGCTTACGCCGAGATACTAACAAGAGACATGCCCATGCCGGAGGATGAGGCTGAGGGACGGGAGTGGACTCGGCGCTGCATCGCCGAGGAAATCAAGGAGCTCTTTGAGGTCTTCTTACAGGATCACGGTGGCTTTGACGGTGTTCTCAAGCTCCAGAGTCATCAGTTCGACGACCTCTGTCTCGCCTTTGAGGCTACTCTGAGGTCCGAAATGCGACCTCGGGACCAGGAGAGAAACCCTTACTTATCCTCCGATTCTGAGGTCGAGTGGGACTGGGCGAAATATCCTCACTTACTATGCTCCGATTCTGAGGACGAGTAGGGCCATGCTACCCATCAGGCACCATGGCAATGCACGTGCCCAGGTGCCCGCCGCCCAAATAATGTGAGCCCCTGCACTGGCGGTTTGAAGACAGAGCCTTACGCTGCCAACACCAAAGACATTGGGAATGTGCCTTCGAACTCAGCCAACGTCAATCAGACCTTCTATCAGCCCATCAACGCCCGAGGCTCACTACAGCTCGCTTGCTGTAGGCACCAGTCTTGGCATTCGCACTACAGATCGACAATCTCAATGGTCCCAGTAGCCGACCTATGCCATCGGATCAGCTTCGGCTCCCCAGCAGAGCAACTCACACCAGGGCTGCTCATCGACGGTCGCAAATTCTGAGCGCACGTCATCAGCGCGGGAGATGAATAAGCACAGCCGGGCATCACTGCTCAGCTCCAGAGGCCATCCCTCATGGAATCTGGGTCCACTACTGTCGCAAGCACTACCAGCGGTGTCGTTATCGCAACGCTACGGGCTACGCGATTCGGCAAGTCGAGCTTGTTCTGATCCAGATCGAGAAGAACGCTGGGTCTTTGAGCGTTCACCACTGTGTGAAGGGACCGTACGCCTTCGGGATGTATACGGATTAAGAGTGCAACCGGACAGATCGAGAAGGTCCACGGCTGGAGCGAGAAGAACATTAAGACCGTTCGGCGAGGACAAGGCGTGCTCAAGCACTGGACTTTGCAGGCTCGTAAGCGCGAGGCCAAGGCAACGGCCAACCGCCCCGGCAGCGAAATACATAAAAGGAGGACATTTGATGACATGAGAAGGATACGACATGACGGGAAAGAGAGGACACCACGCGAAGGGCATGGTGCCTAGATACTATGAGAAAAACAGAATCCTATGATGAAGGGAGAGGCACATGACTTTCTCGCCGATCAAAACGACCAGGTGACTTGAAGTCATATCCTATAATTATCCTCAACAGAAAACTGTGCCCAGGGAGTGGGGTAAAGCAGTGTACATAGAAGAGTCACTCATGACAGCCTAGATAATTAATTACAACGTCTCGGCAATGGTTCACATACTGGTGGTGATTTCTACGTTGGTCTTAGAAAGTGCTATTCGTTGACGACTATGATGCACAGCGAAAACGCCACAAGGAACCTGGGCCGAATTCAACGGTCTACCACCGCCACAATCAACTGGTTCACTCATGCTGCAAATGGAAGGCCACGGATGACTGTGCAACTCTGGAACCAGGAACAATTTTCTCGGGCATCACCCACTTTCAACGACGCTCCGGCTCCGCCCTATCCGGCTTATGCACTCAGACACCTGTTTAAATACCGAAGTAGTGATCGCCATGACTCCTGCTACTTTTATATGACGGAACATCTTTGAATATGTGTTGCGTAACAATACATTGCCCTGTCAACGGCGCTACCAGACTGCCTGGGGTTCCACACAATGATGCAGTGGTGATTAGTGTTTAGGAATAAGCTCACTGTGCCTGACAGCTGACGTGGGTGACTCACCTGTTGCCGGGCCCGTTTGAGGAGTGCCAACTACGTAATGGCCCAAAAGAGAAAATACTGCCAGGAACAAGAAGTAAGCCATGTAGTATGCGGCAGAGTAGAGCACGTGGATTGGACGGCCCTCACCCTTACAATATTCCACGACTCAGCTTATAACGCCACGTACCACATGTATGGTCCCAGCATAGGCAGAATATAGGCCGGCATCCGAGGATTGTCTTATTATCACACAGTTACACCAGCCAGGACAGTTCATTGTTATACAACCAGGCCTGGGGGCCCAAAACCGGGGATGACAACATTGGACCCGGGGAGCACGAGGACACCCCAAGCAGGTATCAAGATGAGTGATGTGGTGAGAATGAGGTCCCAAGCAGTATATCTCATGATGTAGATCGCAAGGCTTAGAGCGAGGAGCTGGAGACAGCGAGTCGGGGACCATAAGCCGGGAATAATACTCAACACCTTCAAGGGAAGAGGCGGGATAACTGAATACTTGTAGGAGGTCAGACTGTATCACCAGCCTGAGAGGGTGATGAGGCTGAAGCCTGGCGTCTCGGACTTGACGACGGTGTATATAGTATCTTGAGAATGGCTAGTCACTTCGTCAAACTCTCAGATATTTAAGAGCGGTGCCATTCTCACCGAAATTATATTCCGCTTCAACCCAGCTCGTTCAAGATTCAGAGTCTACTTGAGACACCGCAATTACTAGTTTATCCCCATCAAAGCTTACCCGACCTATTAATCAAGATGATGTCCCTCAACACAATTACCAAGCTCGCCGCCCTCATGGCAGCGACCCTCGGCAGCGCAGCAACCATCGACACCCGCTCTCCCGCCGCAGATGCCGCAGCCGCGAGCTACAGCGGGCAGATGACCTACTTCAACCCGGGCCTCGGCGCCTGCGGCCAGACGAACAACGACAACGATGCCGTTGCTGCCGTCAGTTCTGCCGTCTACAGCAGCGGCTCCGCCTGCGGCAAGACCTCAACCATCCACTACAACGGCAAGACCGTGACCGCCAAGGTCGTCGACTTGTGCCCTTCGTGTGCCACTGGCAATATCGACGTTAGCCCGACTGTTTTCCAGGCTGTCTCTCCCCTGTCTGCTGGGAGGATCGATGTGACCTGGGAGCTGAACTAAGGTGAGCATGATAGAGCTGCGATTTGGGTCCCCAGCCGCAGAGAAGACGACGTCCATTTCGTGCTAATAATTATGTACAGAAGTATTGGTTACATTCAGGATCGCGTGCTATCTTGATTCCTGATTTCGCCAGCTCCTGGGCCTACTACCGTATGTTCTCACTCCGGACACTGTTATTAAGCCAACGTGACCCAGAACAAGGGCGAAAAATTGCACTTTTGATGTTGGTAGACGTGCAGGTATTATTGAGGGACGAATTCGAGCCAGTCAGAAAGATGGGTGGAAATTGTTCGCGGGCATTTCAACTCTGGTTTTAGGATCTTCAAACGCTTCAATCATAGCTTCATCATCACCGATGCCCCCCAAATAAAAATTGCCTGCACTTTTTGAGTCTTCGCCAACATCTCTCAGGGAGTCACTGCCCGCTCCTCTGGGTTCCGAGTAAACTATTTGCGTTGCCAAGTGTAAAGCACCGGGTTGAAGAACTCCATTCCCACACGTCAGGCGAGGCATCACTGCTGAGCGACCGTAATGAATGTCTCTTTCCTTCGAGACATTGCCGTGGGCCACTTTACCAAGCCCCTCCGGTCACTACTGCCATCCCAAGATGTATCTTTGGTACAAGGGCGCAGCTGTACCTACACACCCACGATAGATAGCCACACGCATGACCCACCAAGCTCACAACCTCCCCAACAAAAGACACAAGCCAATAGCCCCAAGCATAGTCCACTGCGGGCGCATAGGCCTCCCATCCCTCGCAGCAAGGACTGTCCCGCGCGCCACAATAGCACCATTCACCAGGAGCGCGGCCTCGCGGAACGGCGGGCCCCAGATGCAGCAGGCGCCGACGGCGACGCGCAGCGCGGCGCCCGCGTAGCCGGCCTGGCGCGGCGTTAGGCGGTTACCCGAGAGCCGGGCCATCCAGGCGTTCTTGTCGGCGTAGTAGGCGGCCCACGAGGCATCGCCGGGGCGGCCCCGGGATCTGAGCCAGGGGGTTGAGATGCCGGCGAAGGGGAGGGCGGACGCTATGCAGAGCCCGCCGTAGATTGTGGCGGTTGCTGCGGAGAGGTTGTGCGCCCAGGACATTGGTGGTGGTTTTTGGGTGGTTGTTGGTGGTGGATTTGGTGGTGTCCGTGGTTGGACGTGTGGTTGATTTTGGGTGTTGGTTCGGTGATGTCTGACTTTGGCTGAAAGGAATCGCTGCGCTTCAATGCCTTCTTAATCCACCGTCCATGCCATGTAGGATTGGGCTCCACCACACACGTCAGCAGCTGAAGAACGTTGGTCCCAGCCTCGCATCTCAATCTGATTCGTCATCCAGCTTTAATCCGACAAGCGACAATGAAGGCTGTCACTGCACATTCTCGGATGTGAGCACTGGGCGTCATCGGTCCCGTCTGTTTGAATATGTGCAGCGGCAGGAATGTAAGCATCACCACCAGTTTGCCGGCGAATTAACATAACCGCTCACATACATACTTGACGAGTCTGCTACGGACGTATAATCCCGTGCTCGCCATTGAAAGCTGCAATGGTCACATTTCGGGTGCTCATGAGAATTTTGTCCTTGCTTACAGTTCGCATGATCCTGGATCACCCCTGACATATGCGGGCTTGTGTGCACATATGAGTAGTCGTTTCCACCATTCTTGCCAGAGTACTACCCTGTCTACTATGCCTGCTCACTATTTCCTTTGCTCTTTGTGTCCTCTGAGCCATGCACCACAGACAGCACCAATGTGCCACCTAGCTGTTGACACAGACTCTTGTTGGAGGGGGGAATAGCCTGATGGTAGCTGTAGCGACGGCGCCTTTGGCCGTGTGACAAAAGCTGCAGACGGGCGGTCAGACAGGTGTTGAGACGGTCGATGTACGCTCACACCACGAGACGAGTAGGCAGGCCGGTCGGGGGGGGGGGCAACTCACAGTCTCATAATTCTCTAGCAGGCGCGGCAGGCGGCGAACTGACGCTGGACTAGCCTGACTGCCGTTCCAAGGTGGCAGCCATGGCGATGGCCAGGGTAAGGGCCAGGATAAGGGCCGCCAGGATGATGACGACGGCAATGTAGATGAGCTGCCAGCGAGACTGGTCCTGAGTGATGGCACGATCGGTGGTGTCTAGGCCGCGCACACGGGCCTGGCCAGTACCATAGTATTGGACTGAGCCGTCGGCGGCCTCAACACGCAGACCACGGCCACCGGGCGGCGAGAGCTCCTTGATAGTCCTGGCGAGCCCCTCCTAGTAGGAGGCCAGGGGCTGCTTGGGCTGCTGGCCGGTGGCCACGATGATGCGGCTGGAGGCGACCTCGGCGAACTGGTTGGCAAACCGGTCCATGTCGCTGGTGCTGATGCAGGCGTCCAGCTGCTCCGTGTGGTGTCCTATGTCAGACCCCGCACGAAGAACAATAGTGATGAAATCGATATTGGGCTGACGGCTGGGATCAGGATCGAGGCCTGAGGTACGGTCTGCAGGGCAGAACTGGCCGTCACGCAGGACGAACCAGCGCTGGTGGATGACGGAGGGGCCGTTGCCACCACTGACAATGTCGCCGACGCGGTCAGGCTGGTCGGAAAAGCCAACCACGCCCAGCTTGAGTTTTCTGGGCTTGTCAGACATGTTGATTGAATGGATTCGCGCACAAAGGAGTGTTTTGAAGGATGTGTGTGTTTGTGTCAGGGTAGGGGAGGGTTTGGGCGGCAAAGAGGGTGAAGACGACAGACCTGCTGCTGTGACGACCTCTAATTCAATTCCTGAAGTCTGGGCTGGCCTGGCAACCTGACATAGTCCCGTGTCGTGGGCCCCACTGCCAAAGACGTCTCGTCTCGGTTTGAGCTCGCCCCTTAGCATGAACTCTTATCGTGGACCGCAAGCAGGCCATGTTGACTAATGAATGGCTGCAGGTAAAAAGGTAGCTCGGTATGATGGTCCCGACCGGTTGAAGATGCAGGCCACTTTGCCGATGCGTCTGAAATCCACAGAAGGCGCTGTCGAGTTGAGAAGGAAGATGAGAGAGAGGGACTTCGAAACGGGAACAAACATGTGCAGTTGAATCGTGTTTCTTTTTGCAAGGGGCAGTCGGAGAAAGGCAGCTGCCTGGGATCAAACATTTGTCGACTGACGAAACTTTTCCACAGCACGCCCGCCTACCTGGTGCCTCGCACATGCGTTTTGCACCTGGTCTTCCCCCAAGCTCCCATTTGTCGTCGTCCTTCTCTCACAGAGGTCGCAATGGCGCCCAATCACCCATCCCCCCCCCCC